>JAAXCT010002334.1:0-80582 GCA_012490785.1 Eragrostis nindensis | reverse complement strand
AGCCGTGTTGGTATTTCTTACACCAAACAGAAACACACCACCTTAGGCTGGTTAGGCTAAGTGAATATTCCCGGTTCGGCGCCATAAATACCTGGGTTAAGTTACTTGCTTAGGATACTTAATAATCCACAACTAGCAACGAGTGCCAGATATGTATTATTAGTATTTAATCATAAAAGATAATCCGCAAGCGCACGGATAACCCGTTTGTAAGCATTCACCCGAAGTATTCCAGGGTATCGTTATTTATATTTTCCCAAAGGAAGCGTGGTTGACAAGTGTGTACTTTATACTCATGGTGTTACAAATGATAGATCATAACCAATATCCAAATACAGGGGTAAGGCAATGTATGGATATAAGATAGTGCGACACACACAGCAGGCATTTCCACTCTCTGATAAAAGGCGAGAGGCGGCTCTAGCTAGACTAAGGTTAAGTAGAGAACTGCTACTCCTAATGTACATCGTCAAGTAGCGTGCGTAGCATCTACCTATAGCCTAAGCTGCACACAAGCCAAGACTAAGCTGTTCTACTGCCGAGCCATCATCGGGAGATCCAGCGATCAGAGTCTGCCCCAATCTCGGACATTTCATATATACTCCTACCCATACCCGAACGTGGAGGATTACAAGGGACGGACAGGGCTGTCACCACCTGCCGCCTACCTCTACAAACCGTGGGGCACGAACACGCATCCAAGGGTGGAAAGGAAGCCCTAGCACCATGCTAGCGTAACTAACCACAACTCTAGATCCCTCGAGGCACCTCGCAAGGCGATAAACCTAGAGCACTCTTGCAAGACAATGGACCCGATGACTAAGCAAAAGGAACAACTAGGTCTAGCAGCGATTACTTAGACAAAGGATCAAAGCTAGCACTACGTTAAGCATAGGCGTTCGTCGCTCAAGAACGAGCGACGAACGATGAACGATGAAGAACGATCTTCGTTAACCGATGATCGAGTATGAACGAACGACGACGAACGATGAACGATCATGACGAACATCGATGAACGATGAACGAACGATGAACGAACATGAACGAACGAAGAACGTTCATCCAAGATCAAGGATGAACGATGAACTAGCATAAGCACATAACTACTACAAGAACGATGATATTCCATTGATAAAGAAATAAGTCTTACAAAGAGAGTAAAAGGATACAAGGGAATATACCCCAAACTCTCCAAGGGACTTGGGAGCCAAAAGGGCAGCCCAACTACTCAGCCTAAGCCTAACTAGAGAGCCCCTAGCTCTGGATGTGTGGAGGAGGGAATGAGCCTCTTGTGTTGTGTGTCTTCCAAGGGGAGGGGGTACCCCTTTATTTATAGCCCTCAAAGGCGGTGGAATTGAGGCGGTTCCTTAGGTCGGTGGCATTGATTGCAGGTGGAACCGACCTCCTGAAGTCGGTTGCAAACCGCCATAAGAAGATGGACCCAGGGGCCCTCCATGTCAGGTCGGCCGACCTAGGGTTTGGGGTCGGCCGACCTGGCCCTGGCCCCCCTGGGCTGGGCCTTTGGCAGGTTGGCTCCCCTCGGCCTTTTAGCCTCTTTTCCAGGTGCGTGGCCTCAGTTGATATTCTGAGTGGTTCTGGGCTTTAATCCTTGAATTATATTCCCGCGCGATGCCGTTTGATGGACGTGTTGGAATCGTCGCCTTGGGCCTTGTTACACCTGGAAATCCCTGTTTTCCACCTGCACATCCAAATCTAGAGGTACACGTGGAAATAGTTATTGATAACAAAATGCAAGTAACAAGTGTTAGTTCTTCCTTATTTATAGAGCTAATTGACGGTCAAAAACTGGGTCTAAGGACCGTCAACAACTCCCCCAAGCTGTCCTCCTTGCTCGTCCCGAGCAAGAAGTAGGACTTAGGATGTTGATCAGGAGTTTCTACAACATGTTTCATATCTCATAGGTACCATGCACACAACAAATACTCTCCTTTGAGTTGAAAAAGTGGCATGCAACTCACCCTTTACCCTTTACTACTCCTTACGGGGCGTATGGCTTTTCCTTGTCTTGGGCGGTTGAGAGATAGAACGGTTATAACAGAGCACCAATCACTTGTCCATTTTTGACTTTTATTTTCCGGAGGTTTTCAAAAGTTTTGAAATAAAAGCAAAGTTCCTCAAATGATGCTCTCAATCGCTCAATAAGTGTATATTCCTCACCAAGGCATTATTGTGTTGCCTCTTTGTCATCCTACTTCTAAGGCTTGTATGTGGAGCTCAAGGTAGGGATGATATGAGGCATACTTGCATCACACATATGCTGAACCAAAAGAGTGGATCCATGGAGAATGCAAGTCATACAACCTTGATCAAGATGTGCATGTGTGTATAAGGTGGTGGTGAGGTGGAAGAACTATACTCCTTTTTATTTGTTTCCTCTCTCTCTTTTGAATTTTTTGAGGAGAACATGGCTATCTCTTGCTTTCTTCTTTTCTCACAATTTTTCTTTCTTTATTCCCCCTTATTTTTCTTCATCATGCTCTACTTTTGTATGAGCAGGGGATTATTCTTTTTCTTTCTTTTCTTTTGCATAGCCATGTCTCCAATGATACATTTTGAGAGAGAGGTAACAATGAATTTTGGAGTATTTATTTTGGGTGGAAAGTGTGGTGGTATTGCTTAACTTCCAGTGTAGAAGTTTAGCATGCGAGGTGGAGTGTACGTGATCTTGATCAATGAGAGTATGACAAGCTTCTCACTAGGGTCACACTTTTGATAAAGCTCAATGCAATGACAAGCAGCATATGTGTAAGGGTTTGCAATGTAAGAACACATATGGCTTTGGTAGGATTTTTGATCATTGAGGAACTTTATCATTTTTTTGTATTTTGTAAAATAAAACTCCGGAAGTCAAGTCCTACTTTGAACAAGATCATGGCAGCCCTATTTGTACCATATCATATCTCACAACAACTTAGACTTAGATCAAGCCTATGCAGCCCACAAGTTTCAAGTTCTAGGTAAGCATAAGCCAAAAGTCTCAAAACTTGGAGAGCACTAAGTTGTGACTAGGTACAAACAAGAGATAAAACAGAGCAACTGTTCATCATCTCAACATAAGGAAGGCTAACACTCATACTCGCATATAAAGAGAAACTACGAAAAACTAGAAACCACACTAAAGACTATTTTTGTTCTTTTTAGTTTTGTCATTTTTATTTTATTTTCAGATTTATCATTTTTTTTGGTATTTTTTCATGAGAGGTGCAAGAACAAGCAAACAAAAGAAACAAAAGGATACAAGTTGCGATACATGATACCTTAGCGGGGGGTATGGCATCCCCCCAAAGCTTGTTCTTGCTCATGGGTGACGTCGAGGATCGACCCGGTGTGGCGAAAGTAAGCCAACATATCGGCTTGCCCTGCTGCGCATCATGTTTGGTGAGGTTGGTGAGCTGGGCACTTGTGTTTTCTTGCCACTGATGGGTCTGCAGGACGTGTTGGTTGAGAGTGTACTCAACGTCCTCTCTCCTCGAGTCTCGATGCGTCCCATTTGCTCGGTGAGCGCATCATTTGTGCTGCTCAAGATATGGATCACGAGCTGCAGACGAACGCCGCCCCACCGGCCCGTGGTGAGTAGGACGTCGAATCGGAGGAGATTTCCTCCCATTGCGCGCGGGATGGTGCGTCCATTGGGCTTGGCCCGCACCCTGCTGCGACGAGCCGCCGACCTCAAATGTGGTGGAGTGGTGTACCCACCGGGACCATACCCGGCGTGACCGTAGCTTGGCCCATGTGCATAGGCCATGGGCTGCGGTGCGGGTATCCCGTGTCGGCGGTCGCTCCGGCCTGCGCGTCCTCCTGCGAGAAGTACTCCTGCGTCAGCCTCCTCTTTCTCGAGAGGTTGTGGTTAGGTTTTTTACACACCATACAAACGAAGTTCCCGGTTAGGTAACGGGAATTCATTTGTATAACCGACATAATAAAATATGAGAGAATTATTTGGACCATGCTTTAAGTGTATGACCTTGAATAAGATAATCCTCGGTGATAAGAGAGCGGGGTGTATCAAGATAAGCAACATTAGCATCATGCAAAGCACCAACACCCGCAGCAATACGTGTAATCAACGAGGTGCACTCAATTGGTCCAGTCATTCTAAAATTCTCTAACCACTGAGCAATCATGGACATGACAGGAGCAATCTTTATTTTCTCAACCATAGCATAAAGAATTTTCAGATCATCCTCGCGCACAATCCTAATCACTTCTAGGAAACAAGGTAATGCCAAGCCACATGTGCAACAAGCGCAAGGTAGGATGATGAATATGATTAGTTCGGGGTTTCTCACAGTAGGAGATGCAGAAAATTCTTTGCCAAAAAGCTAACTTTGAGTAACCCGGAATCGAACTATCAACATCAATGGTGCAGCGAGAATTAAAGCCGAGGCATTGACTAAGGATTTTCCATGTCAAATGATATTCCTCCCGGAAAAACCGAAAGGTAATACCGTCATCTACCACACGTAGGGTGCATAAAAACTGTAGTGTAAGTAAGCGGGAACCCTGCTCATCTACACTTGCAAACTTATCCCACCCTATTGCTTTAAATACTCGAGAAAATTCAGCATCCATACCAATCTTTTGCAGCAGTTCCGGATCAAATGCTCGCGTAGGAGCAATGTTTCGGAGTCGGAGACTTCGTAGGCGCTCATCTCTTCGTCGCCCACCAAGTCGAGGTCGGTGTCGACGAGAAGACGATGCTCGGTGTTGGTTTGTTCCTCCGTTGCGGCTTCAATGTTGAGGCTTGACACTTGCTCGGTGGTGGTGCGGGCGCGAGTGCGAGGTCGAGATGAACCCGAGCCTGTGCTCCCGGACCGGAGCAGCGAGGCGAAGGCTTGCCCGGCGCGCTTCATGCTGCAGCGAGGTCGAGCAAGAACGCAAGAACGAAAACTCCGAACGGGTTATGAGAGTGAAAACCAATCGACGAAACCGTCGGTGTTCTTGCAAGCGAGAAAACGCAACTCGGAAAACCAAACCAAAACAAAACTGCAAAGCAAACCAAAGGAGAAATATTTTGTGCAGAATTTTGAGGCAAGAACTCAATGAGCACAATGGAAAACTTGAGAGCAATGGAGTGAAATGTGTTTGAGGAGTGGAAATGAGAGTGTGAGAGGGAGAGAGCAATGGCCGCCACCTCCTATATGGATGAGCTATAACGGCTCAATTTGAAAAGGAGATGAGGTAGGTGACCGTTGGGGCAAAGGGGACAGGGAGCAACGGCTCTCCTGGGTCGGCCGACCTGACTGGTGGGGTCGGCCGACCCCCTCTGGGGCCCACCTGCTTCCCTCTTTGGCCCACAGCCCCCAACGGCCAAATGGAGATTGACCATGGTTGCTATGTCCAGAAATCCTCAAAAATATTTGCTCAAAAAGATTTTCAAATAAAAGGTTGCCTCGAATTCAAATTTTTTCGAAAAAAATCAAAATCGACATGTTGATGAAAAATTTCAACATGCAAAAATATTTTTGGCTTTTCCATGATGATACAAGGGTGGTCCAAAAATTTCATCCAAAGATGAGTCATTTTGAACGCAAAAGTATTTTTGAAAATTTTGATTTTTAAATGCATGGCGAGGGAAAAATTCAAATATGCTGGCGGAAAATCCAAATAAATTTTGGTGGAGGAAATAAATATGCGAAGTGGTTTGGAAAGAAATCCAAATGCAAATGTGGTGGAAAAGTTCAAAAGAAAAAGAGAATCAACCGAATGATAATGCCGGTTTTCCTGGCGGCCAGGGCCGTTGTCGTTTAAAGTCCGACGGGCTAAGACTTCTCCAACGGGTTTAGCTTGGTGGCGCGGACCCGATCCTTGGAGATGAGGATTAGAGGGCTGCGCCTTGACTTGCCACACTTGTTTCATCTTTGATGGTGTAGGTGGCTTCTCGGACTTTGGGACGGGTTTGTTCTTGGCCCATAATCCCGGCCTCGTGGTCGCAGGTTTCTTTGGTCGAAACTGCGATGGATTTTCAATCTTTGCCAAGCTCTTCCATAGAGCAATGAGGCTGTCCGTTTTCCTGGCTGTCACTTTCAACTTCTTGAATGTTTGAGGTGTTTGGCCCATACTTGACCTTGATCATCGAGCATTGTTCTTTCCGAGGTTGAACTCGAATTTCTCCTCCTTCCCATTGATGTAGAGGCGGATTTCTCCAACTCCAACATCAATTTGGGCCTTTGTGGTGCTAAGGAAGGACGTCCCAGATGAGGGGCGTTTCCTTATCAATATCCATGTCAAGCACCACAAAGTTCACCGGACGGTGTGGCCTCTTATGAATACCGGCACATCCTCCGCAATCCCCATTGGAAAGCGAAAGGATGAGTCGGCCAATTGTAGCCGCGCATCGCTGTTGGTGTGAGGAATCTGTACTTTAATTGCTCGAAGATTGCTTTGGGCATAATGCTTACGCTGGCCCCAAGGTCACACAGTGCATAGTCGAAGTGGAATCTCTTGATTGCCACAAGAGATTACTGGAAAGCCTGGATCAGATTTTATTGTAGAAGGTTCTCCTCTCTATTTGCCTGTTCTCCCCCTGCATGGTTAGTCCTAACGAGAGAACATTTCTCCTCTCGTAGTGATAACATTAACTTTTTCAATGGGAGATTCTGGTTTGCCCCGGAATCTGCCCAGAACTAGCAGAAGGAACAAGAGCAGCAAGCTGAGCTAACTAGTTTCTATCATTTTATTAAAGCTCAACTGATTTTTGAAAGCGGAAGAAAGACCCTTCTATTTTTGAATTTAAACTCTCTAAACTTTGATCATTGCAGCAAGCTTTTTGTTGATTGATTCGTTGATTTTAGCTTGGCCATAAACCAAATCTTTCAAAGAAGGCTGATTGTTTAAAACCAGGGAAATTTTACCATCCTTGATAAGATTGGCGGTTTTGGTTAAAACCTTGACCTCCACTTGGACGATACCCATTGTTGTTGTTCATGTAGAATGCTTCTTCATGGGCATGGTTGGGGGCAATCCTTCCCCATATGGCCAGTGTTGCCACATTCCTCACACGTAATGCGTGAGTCAAGTGAACGAACACTACCATGCGTGTTGAAGTCGTCCAAGCGCTTCATGACGAGGTCGAGCTTGGCGGACAACAAGTCCACCTCCTTGATAGGGTGTACGCCTTTAGAGCGTGGTTGGAGACGTTCATCGCTCCACCCTTGATTGGAGACCATCTTCTCAATAAGTTCTTTAGCTTGAGCAATGGTCATTGAGAAGAAGGCTCCTCCAGCAGCGGCATCCATATGTCCACGGGTTGTTGGTGTCAACCCGTTGTAGAAATGTTGAAGAATGAGCCATTCTTCCATCCCGTGGTGTGGGCAGGCGGATATGTAATCTTGGAGCCTATCCACGCCTCGGCGATGGTTTCATTGTGGCTTGCTGGAAGCTCGAAATTCTTCCACGAAGGGCATTGGTTTTACCCAACGGGAAAAACTTTGTGAGGAACGCGGTAGACAAAGGTCCCAAGTGTCAATGCTGGCACGATGGCTTGAACCATTGTTTCGCCTTCCCAAGGAGGAGAGGGGAAACAAACGAAGTCTGATGGCATCTTGGTTGACTCCGGCGGTTGCCGATGTGTTGCATATCTCAAGGAATTGCTGGAGATGAGTGTTAGCGTCCTCCGTGGCCTTTCCACAAAAGGGAATGGCCTGCACCATAGTGATTAGGCTTGATTTGATTTCAAACCCTGCGTCACCGGCGTTGACATTGGGCCCAACGGGAACATTGGCAACGGAGGGAGCAGAGTAGTCACGGAGGGGTCTTTGATCAGCCATGTCAATAATTGATGATGGTGCGGATGATGTGGGTTCGTCTGTCGGGAGTGTTGCTTGTGAGGGAGAGTCGACGCGGGGTCGGACTTTCCTTACAAGCGACTCTGGATTATCAACGAAGTTTTCCGGCAGGTTGAATCCACGCATACACTATCCTGTTTTCACATCAAAGAGAGAAAACAGATCAAGGTTAGCCTGCAATGGAAATGGTTAAATCACATCAAGTGTAATCATGAGTACTCATTGTATACACTTGTCAACAATTGTCTTCCCCGGCAACGGCGCCAGAAATGCTTGTTGGTATCTTACACCAAACAGAACAACCACCTAGGCTGTTAGGCCTAGAGTGAATATTCCCGGTTCGGCGCCAGAATACCTGGGGTTAGTTACTACTTGCTTAGGATACTTAATAATCCACAACTAGCAACGAGTGCCAGATATGTATTATTAGTATTAATCATAAAAGATAATCCGCAAGCGCACGGATAACCCGTTTAGCATTTCACCCGAGAGTATTCCAGGGTATCGTTATTTATATTTTCCCAAAGGAAGACGTGGTTGACAAGTGTGTACTTATACTCATGGTGTTACAAATGATAGATCATAACCAATATCCAAATACAGGGGTAAGGCAATGTATGGATAGAGGATAGTGCGACACACACAGCAGGCATTTCCACTCTCTGATAAAAGGCGAGAGGCGGCTCTAGGCTAGACTAAGGTTAAGTAAGAAGAACTGCTACTCCTAATGTACATCGTCAAGTAGCGTGCGTAGCATCTACCTATAGCCTAAGCTGCACACAAGCCAAGACTAAGCTGTTCTACTGCCGAGCCATCATCGGGAGATCCAGCGATCAGAGTCTGCCCCAATCTCCGGACATTTCATATATACTCCTACGCCATACCCGAACGTGGAGGATTACAAGGGACGGACAGGGCTGTCACCACCTGCCGCCTACCTCTACAAACCGTGGGGTACGAACACGCATCCAAGGGTGGAAAGGAAGCCCCTAGCACCATGCTAGCGTAACTAACCACAACTCTAGATCCCTCGAGGCACCTCGCAAGGCGATAAACCTAGAGCACTCTTGCAAGACAATGGACCCGATGACTAAGCAAAGGAACAACTAGGTCTAGCAAGCGATTACTTAGACAAAGGATCAAAGCTAGCACTACGTTAAGCATAGGCGTTCGTCGCTCAAGAACGAGCGACGAACGATGAACGATGAAGAACGATCTTCGTTAACCGATGATCGAGTATGAACGAACGACGAACGAACGATGAACGATCATGAACGAACATCGATGAACGATGAACGAACGATGAACGAACATGAACGAACGAAGAACGTTCATCCAAGATCAAGGATGAACGATGAACTAGCATAAGCACATAACTACTACAAGAACGATGATATTCCATTGATAAAGAAATAAGTCTTACAAAGAGAGTAAAAGGATACAAGGGAATATACCCCAAACTCTCCAAGGGACTTGGGAGCCAAAAGGGCAGCCCAACTACTCAGCCTAAGCCTAACTAGAGAGCCCCTAGCTCTGGATGTGTGGAGGAGGGAATGAGCCTCTTGTGTTGTGTGTCTTCCAAGGGGAGGGGGTACCCCTTTATTTATAGCCCTCAAAGGCGGTGGAATTGAGGCGGTTCCGTAGGTCGTGGCATTGATTGCAGGTGGAACCGACCTCCTGAAGTCGGTTGCAAACCGCCATAAGAAGATGGACCCAGGGGGCCTCCATGTCAGGTCGGCCGACCTAGGGTTTGGGGTCGGCCGACCTGGCCCTGCCCCCCCTGGCTGGGCTTTGGCAGGTGGGTTGGCTCCCCTCGGCCTTTTAGCCTCTTTTCCAGGTGCGTGGCCTCAGTTGATATTCTGAGTGGTTCTGGGCCTTTAATCCTTGAATTATATTCCCGCGGCGAGCGTCGTTTGATGGACGTGTTGGAATCGTCGCCTTGGGCCTTGTTTACACCTGGAAATCCCTGTTTTCCACCTGCACATCCAAATCTAGGTACACGTGGAAATAGGTTATTTGATAACAAAATGCAAGTAACAAGTGTTAGTTCTTCCTTATTTATAGAGCTAATTGACGGTCAAAAACTGGGTCTAAGGACCGTCAACAGCCGGCCGGCCTCCCCTTGGCCGGCCGCCATCCATTGTCCCGGATGGCCACCGCCTTCGCCGTGGACGTCCTAGATTGCCTCCCAAGGTCGGTTCTGAAGTCGGTTTTCGAGTGGGGGCGGCAGAAGTGCAGAAATCATCAAATTAAGGCCCAAAAGCCCACCTTCCGGATGTCGGTTGTTCATCCACCATGGAGACCACTTGGGCTTGATGTTTTGCAATGTGTATAGCCCACTGGAGGAAGATCGGGTCCATTGGAGACAAAGGTAGGCCGGCCGGCCTAGGGGGGTGGCCGGCCGGTCAGAGAATTTCAGCATTTCCTGCAATTTTCGTTGAGGCATAACTTCTGCTCCCGGACTCCGAATTGAGTGAACCAAAAGTCAATTTTGACTATATTTTCGAGGGCTTTCACATGGAGATATCAAATGTTTTATTTGGATAAATTATCTTCATGGCAAAAACCCCTCTTTGTTTATAGTTTGTGGTGATTTCCTTAATAATTGTACCTGCAATCAAAATATCACCAAAACTTGTGGAAAGCCATTAGTCCATAAAGAAAGTTCATTTTATTCTTGATTGATGGCTTTATAAGCTGGTGTTGGCGGTAAAAAGTTGTCGTTAAGGACCGCCAACATCCCCCCAGACTTAGATCTTTGCTCGTCCCGAGCAAAAAGATTGAACCAAAGAAAAAGCATCATCAAGGAGTTATGGAAAAAGTTATTTCGACAATTACTTCAGGCTCACTATGTGGAAGTGGCTAAAACTCACTGTCTTCAAGAGTTGAGAGATTGAATAGCAATAATCAAAGATTCTTTCAAACTCAAAATCCCTTGGGTTTCAAAAATCCCCCCTTTCTTGTATGTCACAAAATCCATAACACATGAGTCACTCAATGTGATGAAAAAGCCTTTCTTCTCTCAAAAGATATCTTCCCTATCTCTAATAGGCTTGTATTTGGAGCTTGGTAGGGAGAGCACAATCTTTTTGCAGAATTTTGTAAGGCTAAGAAAGAATTCTAGAGAGAATATTGCACATCCTCATTGTTCAGTCACGACAAGAATTGATGCACGTGGTGGGGGAGAAAATGAACTCACACTGTGGGAGAATTTTGATCTATGTCATGCCCAATTTTGAATTTTGAAGTCAGCCATAATGCCATATTTTTTTTATTTTTTTTTGACATCGGGGAAACTCTCTTTTCTTTTTCTCTTCATTTTTTTTTTGAGTTCCCGCGATGTATGAGGCAACTTGTGTGGCTCCTTTGACTTCCTTTCATGATTTTTGTGGGCTTGAACATAGGACAAACATTCTTTGACGATGATAGAATTCGAGAACACACGCGAAGGATAAAGACTGAACTTGAGGAGTGCATTCTTCTCAAGAGAATTAAATCTTAACCGAACTCACAACAGAAAGATTGGCTTTTGAAGAGTTCATACCTATTTATCTTTTTGGCTCTAATAGGCTTTTTCAAAAGATTTTGTGACAACAAATCCGAAGGAAAAATTTGATTCCCAAGAAAATCAAGAGAAGAAAGAAATCAAGATTTATGCATATATCAAATCTCACAACAAATAGATAGGAGTGTCCTTAAATTTTTTTTGTGAGCAAGAAGAAACAGCGAAATAATAATGCCACAAACCTGATGATTAGCAAGAGTTTATTTGGTTCATCTTCAAAAATATTTTTTTTTTTTTTTTCGGGTATGTGAAACAGAGCAAACGGGTCAAGATAAAGATTGAGGAAAAATTGAACCTGATTGGAGTTTGACCAAGGCCGGCCGGCCTGGGTTTGGGCCGGCCGGTGGGGTCCCTCCCCTGTTCCTTCTCTGTTTTGTCGGGACGACGCGCCATTGTGTGTTCACAACTTTGTTCCTACGCACTCGGGAAAATGTGAGTGTACAAAGGTTGGTTTATGTGGTTACCCACATAAACCAACACACAATTTAATAAAGCACTCACACAAACATGTCAGATATTATTTTTTATTTAGAAAAAGAAAAGAAAAAAATTAAAAAGGGGTGCTTGGTTAAGGTCAAAGCCAGACCGTAGATGCAAGCATTTTTAGCTTTGGATAAATTCGAGGACATCTACTTCCTCGAGAGCAGGCATGGAGGGTTCAAGGAATATTTTAAACCGCTGGCCATTTACCTTAAAAAGGCTTCCATCATCACTCTGGAGAGTGACGGCCCCATGGTTTGAGGATTCCACAACAGTATAAGGGCCCTCCCATTTGCTCCGGAGTTTACCAAGGCCAAATAATTTAGCACGGGAATTAAAAGTAGTACCTTATCTCCTGGCGCGAAGTGCTTCTCTCGGATGCGCTTGTCGTGCCATCTTTTAGTTCTGTCCTTGTATAACTTGGAGCTATGGTACGCCTTTTCCCTCCATTCTTCAAGCTCGGCGATTTGAATTTGCCGCTTGATTTGGGCTTGATCTAAATCCATGTTCCATTTCCGGATTGCCCCAATATGCCTTGAACTCTAGCTCGACAGGTAGATGGCATGTCTTCCCATATACCATTTGGTATGGGGTCATGCCAATGGGTGTCTTATAAGCTGTCCTGTAAGCCCATAATGCTTCGTGCAGTTTGCTTTTCCAGGACTTTCCCATCTTATCAACGGTCTTTTGGAGGATATTCTTGATCTGTTTATTTGAAGTCTCCGCTTGACCGCTGGTTTGTGGGTGATAGGGGGTCGCTACTCTATGTTCAATTCCATATTTGTGTAGCATTTCCTTGAAGGTTTTGTCAATGAAGTGTGAACCCCCATCGCTAATGATCACCCTTTGTGTGCCGAACCTTGGGAAAATGTGTTCCTGGAGCATTCTCTTTGAGTGGGTGGAATCTGCATTGCGGCATGGTATTGCTTCTACCCACTTTGAGACATAGTACACTGCCACTAGGATGTACTCGTAGTTTTCTGACTTTGGAAAGGGTCCCATGAAGTCAATGCCCCATACATCGAAGATATCGATTTGGAGGTTATTTGTAAGGGGCATCGCATCTCGAGAGTTTATCCCTCCAATTCTTTGGCAACGAGGACATCTCCGTACATACTCTTTGGTATCCTCATACATAGTCGGCCAGTAGAATCCACTCTGCCAGACTTTAGCATTGGTACGGAATGCTCCATAGTGGCCCCCATACGGTGAAGAGTGACATCTGTCAATGATCTGCATTGCTTCACAGGTGGGCACACATCTTCTGAGTAAGCCATCAGAGCAGACTTTATATAGATAAGGATCATCCCATAGATAGTATCTGCTATCCCTGATGAGCTTCTTCTTGTCCTCCCCTGGTGGTATGTATCCCGAAACGATATAGTTAACAATATTTGCATACCACGGGTCGGTGCTTGTTACCTTTAGTAACATATCATCTCTCAAGTAGTCATTGATAGGTAATGCATTGGGATCTTCAACTTGTAGACGAGAGAGATGATCTGCCACTGTGTTTTCTACTCCCTTGCGGTCTCTGATTTCTATGTCAAATTCTTGGAGGAGTAGAATCCATCGGATAAGTCGTGGCTTTGCATCCTTCTTAGTTAACAGGTACTTGAGGGCTGCGTGGTCAGAATAAACTATCACTTTCGCGCCCACCAAGTATGACCTGAACTTATCAATGGCATAGACTACTGCAAGCAATTCCTTCTCAGTGGTAGCATAATTGAGTTGTGGCCCTGTGAGAGTCTTGCTTGCATAAGCTATGGCATGATGCTTCTTATCCTTGGTCTGTCCCAACACTGCCCCAACGGCATAGTCGCTTGCATCGCACATGATCTCGAATGGGAGCTTCCAATCTGGAGGTTGGATAATGGGGGCTGAGATTAATGCTCGCTTGAGTTCATTAAATGCCTCCATGCACCTCTCATCAAAGACAAATGGTGCATCCTTAGCTAGCAGATTGGTGAGAGGTCTGGCTTTCTTGGAGAAATCTTTGATAAATCTCCTGTAGAACCCTGCATGCCCCAGGAAACTGCGGATCCCCTTAATATTCCTCGGGGGTGGAAGTGACTCAATGACTTCAACCTTAGCCTTGTCAACTTCTATCCCTCTGGCAGAGACCTTGTGTCCTAAGACAATTCCCTCCGTTACCATGAAATGGCATTTCTCCCAGTTCAGGACTAGGTCGGCTTCCTTGCATTTTTGTAGCACCTTCTCTAAGTTTCGTAGGCATCCATCGAATGTCTCTCCATAGACAGAGAAATCGTCCATGAATACCTCCATTACTTTCTCAACAAGATCTGAGAAGATAGCCATCATGCATCTTTGGAAGGAAGCAGGTGCATTGCATAATCCGAACGACATCCTGCGGTATGCAAAGGTGCCATAGGGACACGTGAAGGTTGTCTTGTCTTGGTCATCAGGATGGATAGGAATTTGGTGATATCCTGAATAACCATCTAGAAAGCAGAAGAACGAATGCTTTGCCAGCCGCTCGAGCATTTCATCGATGAAAGGAAGAGGATAATGGTCTTTTCTTGTTGCCTTATTCAACTTCCTGTAGTCGATGCACATCCGCCACCCTGTCACAGTGCGCTGAGGGATCAATTCATTCTTTTCATTCCGCACAACAGTCATCCCTCCTTTCTTTGGCACAACCTGAACTGGACTGACCCATTGACTGTCTTGTACTGGATATATAATCCCTGCCTTGAGTAGCTTCAATATCTCCTTTTTCACTACTTCTCTCATGGCATTGTTGAGACGTCGCTGGTGTTCACGAACAGGCTTGTGGTCAGGTTCCATTGGGATTCTGTGGGTGCAAAATTCTGGACTAATCCCTTGAGGTCTGCTAGTGAGTAACCTATTACTGATCGATATTTCTCCAGTAAGGCTACTAGCTTCTTCTCTTCTTCTGGGAAATCTTGTCACTGATGATAACTGGGGTGCTTTGATTCCCAAAGAGGAAGCTGTACTTGAGACCTGGCGGTAACGGTTTTAGCTCGACAGGCGTTGGAGCAGTTTCTTCATGCTTGTCTAGTTCAACATATGGAGAAGCATCTTCATATTCAGTAAAGAATTTAGTCTCTTCCTCCATATGGGGTGCTTCCAAGAATTCTCCAACTATTTCTTCAGTAGAGGCTAATTCTTCCATAGTTTCAGGGTGCGTCTCTGCTTTGGTGTTGAGAGCACGCCTGATGTCAACGGGGAAGCTTTCTTTCCCAATACGAACATCCAACTTCTCCTGTAAGTACTTTATTTGGGAGAATGTGTAGATTGGAGTTCCGATCAGTAAGAAGTCTTGCTTGGGTATATCAAATATGTGAAAGGCGAGAACCATGGGCTGTTCATTTATCTCTGTCTCCACTTCCCGCAAAACTCCTACCGCTGGGTAATATTTATTCTCGAAGACCAACCATTTCTTTGAAGGTGTTAGGTTGTCTTCGGACAGCCATCCACTACTTTCAGCCATATACTTTGACATGATATTGACTTTGGCTTTTAAGTCATATATGGCTTTCCTCCTAGCAGTGGATTGAATATTCACCATAACGCAGTCGGGTTTTGGATTTAACTTGATTGTCTCCCTCGTGCATTCGGCTTCTTGAAACCAATCTTCACCCAGAACAGCTGACAGTTGATGTATTCTTTCTGTCTGCTCTTCTATATCTTCCCAATCCAGTTCTTCGGTGTCATCATTGTCAGGGTAACAATTTCTCTCTATCGGATATGATCTTGTATCCCCGAATTTGGTGAAATCAAATTCCTCTTCGTAGGGCACGAGAGGAAGAATTGGTTCCACCACCTGAAGGTTTTCAGCTTCGGCAAGAGTTTGACCACCTTGGAACAAATTTGGATTTGTTGGGCAGACATAGAATGGTTCAGGAGTTTCTTCCATAACCGGAGCTTCTTCCATGATTGGAGCTTGAGGAACCTCGATTTGAAGCACAGGTTGAGCAATGGGTACTTCTTCTTTTGGTAGCTTGGGTGTAGGTGGCACATAGCTGTCCAGATTGCTCAGAATTTTTCCAAGAAGTTCAAATCCTTCAGTTGGTGTGATTCTTATGAAAGATCCTCCAGAAGCAGTATCCAGAAAAGTACGGCTCCCTGGAGTGAGCCCCCACATGAAGTGCTGAAGGAGTACTGCTGGTGAGAGTCCGAGATCTGGTCCTTTGACGGTGTATGACATGAAGCGTTCCCATGAGGCCCCCAATGTTTCATTACTCCCCTGCTTGAAGGTAAGAAGCTCCATACGAAGAGCAATAACCTTTGCAACAGGGAAGTATTTGAAACAGAAGAGATCTCTGAGAGTTGTCCAATTTCCGCAGGCCCCTCCTACTGACATAGCATACCATTGTGTTGCCTTTCCACTGAGTGAGAATGGGAATAACTTCCATTTCAGCGTGTCCTGTGGAAATCCCTGGGTCGAAACAGTGGAACAGAGCAGCTCGAAGTATCTCAGGTGTTCATATGGGTTCTCATTTTCATCTCCGCGGAAGATGTTCCCCTGAACCAGTGCTATGAGTTCTGGACGAATCTCATAGCTCTGGGCTGTGATTGGTGCAGATGCTGGAGGAGGCTCCAGCAATTCTCCTTTCGGAGCATTGGCGTAGACGATGGAGGATGTATCCATGGTAAAGAAAAAGAAAAACAAAACAAAATAAACCTATTCACGGATGACTCTAGATTCGAGTTAGCACAGCTACCGTTCCCCGGCAACGGCGCCAGAAAGCTTGTTGGCAGTCCTAAGGCCTAACAGAAATGAATCCGCAAGTGCACGGATACCGATGTAGCTTTCACCCCAAGAGTATTCCTAAGGTATCGAATCCACAGGGAACGAACAGTGTACTAAACTCGAGATCTATGCAGAATATCCGTAAAAAGGGACACGCTAAGCAGGGGATTAATACAGTAAAAAGATAGTCCTCTGGCCAGGTAATCTAATGCAAGATATTACATAACTGAGCAATGCGATAAGGGTTCTTCGATATCATCTACTTCGGAGCACGGCCGCCGCCAAGACACGCAACCCGAGAACTAGGTTCAACGTATCTGGTCAACGGACCGCGTCTAGGCCCTACACACTCAACCCGAACGTGGTGGACTTCAGAGACCGGTGTAGCTGTCACCTACACTCGCGGCTACCACAACATCCCGTGGGGTTGAGGGCAACTCAGGATAAATCAAAGTATAAACACCACGTTTACACCTATCATTAATACCAGCAACTAGCAATTTCCTAGAGCTAGCACATGCAGTAAATAAGAAATACTTACTACACACCTGAATCCCATAGATAAAAAAGAAGAAAACCTTACTTTATTGCTCAATAAATAGTACCTTACATGTTACCCGGCCTGGAAGACTATGGCGACTACTCCCAGGCGGAGTATAGACCCGAGGCACCGAGGAAGCAGAACCCCGACATCTCCGGAGCTTCCGCCCTTCCTCCTCCTCTCACTCACTCTCTACTTCACTTATCAAAGTGTTTCTCTACTAAGGTGCGAGTTCTACCGTGGGAGCTACCACCTATTTATAGGCCTAAGTGAGGTAGAGTGGCGGTCACGACACGTCGGTAGTCGGTGAGGCGGTTTTGCCGAAAAGTCAGGCCGGCCGGCCTACCACCTTGGCCGGCCGGCCATCCATTGTCCCGGATGGCCACCGCCTTCGCCGTGGACGTCCTAGATTGCCTCCCAAGGTCGGTTCTGAAGTCGGTTTTCTAGTGGGGGCGGCAGAAGTGCAGAAATCATCAAATTAAGGCCCAAAAGCCCACCTTCCGGATGTCGGTTGTTCATCCACCATGGAGACCACTTGGGCTTGATGTTTTGCAATGTGTATAGCCCACTGGAGGTAGATCGGGTCCATTGGAGACAAAGGTAGGCCGGCCGGCCTAGGGGGGTGGCCGGCCGGTCAGGGAATTTCAGCATTTCCTGCAATTTTCGTTGAGGCATAACTTCTGCTCCCGGACTCCGAATTGAGTGAACCAAAAGTCAATTTTGACTATCTTTTCGAGGGCTTTCACATGGAGATATCAAATGTTTTATTTGGATAAATTATCTTCATGGCAAAAACCCCTCTTTGTTTATAGTTTGTGGTGATTTCCTTAATAATTGTACCTGCAATCAAAATATCACCAAAACTTGTGGAAAGCCATTAGTCCATAAAGAAAGTTCATTTTATTCTTGATTGATGGCTTTTATAAGCTGGTGTTGGCGGTAAAAAGTTGTCGTTAAGGACCGCCAACACCCTGGCACTTCCGTGCCCCGAAACGACATGACTTGTATGTGTATGAGCTTAACTAGAGTAAATAACCTTTGTAGACTTGACTGCTAGAAAAGTAAATAATAGATAAACATACAGGTAGCCTTAACTCTATCTCGTTGCTCTCCCAAATGTATACTACGATTTATTTTATTACCTTCGATTTGAGGATGTGTGTGCCACCCATATATATCATGCCTATCTTACCCCCGTCTCAAGTATAGTTGATACATTATTTCTTTCTCCAAATTATCCAATGCATAGCTATTATTCAGCTTCCTTTTGCTCTACTTCCCTGCGGAAATATAAATACGATAACCCTGGAATACTCCAAGGTGAAATGCTACAATGGTGATCCGTGCGCTTGCGGAATTAATGAATTTAATTTTAACGCATAAGAACCGCCAACATGCACCCACTATCCAACACCCAATGTTTGCCACCAATCTTGTACTTCACCTGATGTAGGCCATAGGAACTCCATTGAGAAAGTCTAAGTCCAATGCATCCAAAGCGTCAATCATTGCCTTGGTGACTCCATTGTGTCTCCACATGGTCCGATCAACACCCATGTGTGTGACATGAGTTCCAAGATGAAGACCTTGAAACCTTCTCACATCTCCACTAGCATTGAAGTACTCAAGAATGTTGTAGATTTGATTCTCATAGGATAGTGCCATCAAGATCATGTCCTTGAGAGTCATACCACTAATATCATCATTGAGATCATTTAGAATGTAGACCTTCCTATTGTATGGTAGCATAGAGATCACCGTGTGAATAGCGTGTTCATCACTAATCTTGTCTTCTCCTTCAAAAGAGTTCACTCTAGCCACCAACACAAGAAGTCTCTTCCAACAATCAAGCCAAGACTCCCCATCTTTCCTATAGAACACTCATACATGTCGAAGAGGTGATAGTGAGGCCGACCGGCAAGATCCGGCTCATACAAGTTGTAGTAGTCTTCAAAGAGGGATGGCAAGACTTCTCTCTTCATGTGATATTCCTTGATAGGCTCCGGCTCATCAGCACTAGCACTTGAATAGTCATCATCACAATAGAAGACAGGAACTCTATCATCTTCTTCTTCTTCCTCATCATCACTTGGGGTCTTGAATGTATTGGAGAGCAAAGAGCGAGCCCTTCTTCTTGTGACGATCTCAATGACTTGCTCAATTGAATATGACTCAAGCTCAAAGTTCTCAAACTCAATGTGATCACCATACTTGTCCTTCGGAGAGCATCAAGAAACCTTCTAAGACCTTGACCCTTAGTGACTATCCAAAGCTTGTTCTCATTTATCCTCTTGATGAGTGAATCCATCCGAAGAGCAAACTCAACAAGATCTTCATTCGGCTTCATTGAGATGTGGTCCAACTCATCACATAGCTTGATATATCCATCCTCTTGATCCCGAGAAGAAGAACCTTCTCCAACACGAGATGATGATTGAGCTTGAGGTAGAGGTTGAGCTTCAATGTGTTGATTTTCACTTGCATGAGGGATATCCTTGCCCTTCTTGATATCCTCCTCAAGAGAGGAGAGAATAGCAACCACCTCATCATAGGGCATGTTCACAAACTCATCCACTCGAGCAAAAGCAAGAATACTAAACCGTGAGAGTGGTAGAGATCGGATAAGCTTCTTCACAACATGCTTGTGCATAATAGATGGATAGCCTCTTGACATGAGTTTCCTAGCAAGAACATACAAGGGAGATGCGAAGTTAGTGATATCCTCATTATCATTCAAAACAAGCTCATCATACTCATCACACACATCATAGTAGGAAATGTCATTAAGCACACAATCATAAGGCTCAATCAAGGTAGAGGCGATGGAAGTGTTAGAAACGTCATCATGAGTGGACTCCATTTTCCCACACACAATGCCGGTCACGACTCAAGACGGTAAAGCCCTAATAATGAGCACTTGGCTCTGATACCACTTGTAAGGATCGTGTGACCGAGAGGGGGGGGTGAATCGGTGCACTCTAGAATCTATTTCCAAACACTTACACCCAAGCAACTCCTAGCGAGTGATTCTAGTAACAAGGTAAAGCACACTAAGGAGTATCCTTAACCTATATAGCTAGTGCATATAGATAACACAATCACACCACACTAGCAACCTAGCACAAGATAGATAGATAGCGGAAGACTTAAGTTAGGCAAGGTAAGGTAACAAGATAACTAGAGACAAGGCAACCAAGATACTAGGCACACTAAGTAGAGTCCTTAGAGCTACTAGATAGGCTATAACAAGTAAGCACACGAGCAAGGCAAACAAGCAAACCTAGTGAAGCTAGTAGGTACCAAGGTAAACACACAAGCAAGATAAGAGCACAACTCAAGTACTACAAGCAATCATATGAAGTGCGATAAGTAAATGCGAGTAGTAAAGGAGAAGGGATAGAGAATGCTCATGATGTTTTCCCGTGGTCTCGGAAGGATGGCGCCTTCCCCTACTACACGTTGGGTCACTCCCGCCGGAGTCTCGACCCCGTCCCTCCGCTCGATGGCGTCCCTCCTAGAGCACACTTCACCCTCCGAGTGAAGTCGCGGGCACGTCCCGCCGGGCTCGATCCCGGGTACTCTTCCGGAGGTAAGGCTCCGCACTTGATGCGTGCCAAAGGGCGCTCCACTAGTGATGCTTCTTTCGCACGGGAAGCTCCAAGACCGTGTACAAACTTGTGTCGACTTCCACAATCTCCTTGGACAGCTCAACACCGACGCCTAACCGGTCTAGGCCTTGCCATAGACCAAGAGTAACAGCCCTAGATGACTCTCTCAAGCCCACACTAGCCTAGAGATCAAAGGATGCAACTTGCTACTCTCTCAAGCACTAGGATCACTCCAAATCCCTCTCAAGTGCTTCACACTTCTTCCTCTTGGCTTCTTGGCAGCACCTCCCTCTTTCCTGGGTCCAAGAGCACCTCAAAGAGGTAAACAACCGACTATATATAGGCCTCCAACCTCAAACTAGCCGTTGTCCAAAACTGCCCAGTCTGCGTGATGACCGTACAATAGACCGTACTGTCCGGTCTCCATTCGGACCGTATTGTCCGGTCTTCACCAGACCGGCTTCTAGGGAGTGCTGACCTTCATCTCAAACCAGACCGTATTGTACGGTCCCTAGGACCGTACTGTCCGGTCTCCACTTCTTCTTCAGCCAACAGAAACTTCTCCTTTTCTGTTGCTCTTCTCCTGTAAGACCGTATTGTACGGTCCCTGACCGTATTGTCCGGTCAACTGTCCGGTCTTCATTCTTCAACTTCCAGAAACTTCAGCTTCTCTGTCTAGAACAATCCAATAGAGACCGTACTGTCCGGTCCCTAGGACCGTACTGTCCGGTCAACTGTCCGGTCTCTATTCTTCAACTTCCAGAAACTTGAGCTCCTCTGTCTGGATTTCCTCTGTAGACCGTATTGTACGGTCTCCATGACCGTACTGTCCGGTCTCTTCTGACTTCGCAGCTTCGATCTTCTTCTTGATCTTCTTCTTCCAAACTTGAACTTCTTGGTTCCTTCAACTCTCTTCTGCCACCCTAGCCCCTGAGAGACTCACCATGCATCCAATGATCTATAACTAGTGTGTACTAAGAGAACCACCTCGAACCCTCTTGATAGTCCGGTTTTTCCTATGGACTCAAGCTAACATCTAACCAAGCAACACTCGCTTGGATCTAGCATGTCCTTAGCCTTGATCCATATCTTCTCCGCGACTCCATCAAGTCCGTTCTTGTGTAGATGAAGGCAACCAATCATCCTTGTCATTTAAGTTCATGGTGTGTTGGCGTTCACCACCAACGGACGGAGCTTTCTTCATATGCGACCTATAAGATCTCACAAAGAGTGTTAGTCACATTCATGGTTCTCATCCTATCACCAAAAGATTCATACATTGGGGTTTCCCTAGCTCCAATGGTCATGAAGCTTACAATTCTTCGTGCTGGAACAATTCGTTTCTCATGGTGGAACATTTGAATTTTCTTGGTAGAACATTCGATTTTTTCTCCTGAGGAGCATCTTTTGTTTCGAAGAATTCGAGCTTCAAGCTCCCATGGTTGTGACTGGGGCGAGATAATTAGAGGAACAAGAAAAGTGTGCCTTCGTTATTTAGCTGGTTTCCTGTTTACTTGTGTCATTTGTTGATGGGTCTTTGCTGGGCCGAGTGCCCCAGGTGAGCACCCAACCTCTAGCTCTCATATTCCTCTTCCATGGGTACAAAAATGTTGGAGGGGCTCATGGGGGGCCTCCATTGTGCAGCGACAAGTAGGGGCTTGAGCCCCCCCCCCCCCCCCCCCCCCCTTCACCCCCCTGTTGCCCGGTTAAATCCGCCACAATCCGATAGGAAACCAAATTCCCGTAAAAATCTCCACCATATCATACAACACATGGAGCAACAGAAGATAGATAGTGAAAGTTCTTTGGATACTAGGTTCTAGAGTTTCCTTACCAAAGTTGCCATGTCAATTTGTAGAATTTTCTGACCAAGTTTAGGTAATTCTTTGAGATAGAAGATTGGGATTTCCATAGCAAAATAATTGAATTTTTCATCAATCTCTTAGGCATGGTCTATAATAGAACATAGAGAAATTTGGATTTTTATCATCGAAAAGGTTCGGACATGCGAACTACCATCCCAAAGCAGTCGACCGAAAACCCGAGCCGTCAAATTTTCATTGCTGAATATAGATTTTGAGAAATTTTTTGCCTCTTTTTCGAGGCACATATAGTCCAAATGGGAATTATTCCAATAAGAAAAAAAATAAACTATAGTAATTAACAAAAACAATTTAAATATTATAAGACTCATATACATAAACATACATGTAGCCTAGTACATGTAAAATATATTAAAACATATACTATAATTTATTGCAAAATACTTCACAAACATGCCTTAGTTTTTTTTTTTTTTGAGGGGGACATGCCTTAGTTTTGTTGAAATGAAAATTAATTG
This sequence comes from Eragrostis nindensis, assembly GCA_012490785.1. Taxonomy (NCBI): domain Eukaryota; kingdom Viridiplantae; phylum Streptophyta; class Magnoliopsida; order Poales; family Poaceae; genus Eragrostis; species Eragrostis nindensis. Next base: position 57,501 of record JAAXCT010002334.1, on the reverse strand, counting down.
GTAGTGCCGTGGGCCGATTTTCAGTCCATTTTAGCCCACGTCAAAGCGCATCTCGTTCTTAGCGATACAGAAATTTGACGGCTCAGATTGAAATCCATATCTATAAATATCAGCGGCTCCATCGAAACCCTACTATATCCGCACACTTTTACCCACCTCGCCTGGCCCCGCCGCCACTCGCCCTCTTCCTCTCCTCCCCCACCAGACCGCCCTCCACTCTCTCTCTCCCACCTCAGCGAGCACCGCCTCCTTCTCTCCTCCCTCGGCGATGGCGACCGCGACCCGCCGCCACGTCCTCCTCCTCCTCCTCCTCCTCCTGCCCCCACACCTCCACGGAGTCCAGTGGATCCGAAGCGGGGGATGACGGCGACGAGGATGCCGCATGACTAGGCGGCGGCGAGGGCTACTCCAAGCGGAAGGAAGACGACCGAGCGGCACGGCGGCGATGAGGGCGAGGGCCGCGGGACATGGCTTCTCCAACTTCCCAGATGGAGGCCGGCGGCGCCAAGTGTTCATCATCGCATGCGTGGTACATGATTTATGATTTTTAGTCTTTCTCAATATATTGTAATAGCATGTGCTCAAGCGTTACCACATTTGTCCTGGTCATTTTAGGATTTTTGGGATTTACACGGAAAACCGGAAACAGAAACGGGAGCAAAAACATCAGTTATTTTTTTTTGACACATCAGTTATGTGTTTTCTGTCCGTTTTTGTGGTATACCATTTTGGGCAGAGATATTTCCGTTTGTCATCCTGTTTTCAGCCCACCCGGGATGTGCATGACGCAGCCCATCATCAGTAAAGGCCCAGCCCAGCTTACCCATCCCAATCCCACCCCCCAGCACCAGGCCGGGCGGCCCGTGCCGCACAGCGCCGCCGCCTGCCACCAGAGCAGCATGAGCATGCGTCACCAGCTCGACGCCCGCTCATACGCACAGCTCGCCGCTTAGCCCGCGCAATGCCGCCGTGCTCCAGTTAGGGATGGCAATTTCACCCATGGGTGCGGGCACCCGATGGGTTTCACACCCGATGGGTGTAGGTGTGAGTGTAATTTTTCACCCATGGGTCTCGCTCGCACCTGACCCGCGAAAAATGGGCGTGGACATGGGTCTCGTTTATCACCCATGGGTGACCCGATGGGCGCCCGAAATCTGTCCAAGTTCATATTTTTCTCTAAACAATTCCATGTTTGTAACAAATTTGTAGTTTGGCAATATGTCTAAAAGAACAGTGCTCTCGTTTTTTGTAGATCGATTGTGAAAACTAGTGAATATAGATTAATTGAGCATGAGTCAAGACCAAAAAAAAGTTAAAGTGAATTTTTATCTCTCAAATATAGTTGGTAATCTAAAAAATAGCAAATCCGATGGGCACCCGAGACCCACCCAAAACCCGATGGGTGTGGGTGTGGGTGACGACATTCACCCATGGGTGTGGGTGTGGGTGATACTTTTCACCCGAACACTTTTTCTTCTCGGGTGGGTTTTTGCTCCACCCGACCCGAACCCGACCCATTGCCATCCCTAGCTCCAGTCCAGCTTGCCCGCTCGCACTCCTCCAGCTGCTCCGATCACAACGCTCCATCTCCTCGCCACGCGACGCTCCAACTCCTCGGCGCAGTCCACATCCAGCGAGTACTGAGTTATTGAGTAGCTAAAAACGCAAACAAGCCATGAGTAGTGAGTTATTGAGTACATATCAGTAGTGAGTTATTGAGTACACCCGGCAGCTCACATCAGGGAGTACTGAGTTATTGAGTAGCTGAAAACGCAAACAAGCCATGAGTAGTGAGTTATTATTTTTATTATTTTTTTTAGACTAGTAGTGAGTTATTGAGTACTCCATGAGTAGTGAGTAATTGAGTAAATCTAGTGAGTTATTGAGTGCATCCGGCAGCCTACTCCGCGGACGGCCCAGATCCACTCGGCTTCGGACGGACGGCTGATCTCGCCCCGACCCGCGCTCCTCACCCCCTTTTCTCCCGTTGCTCCCCGTCACTCCGTCAGCCTTGGCGCCCCGCCTCGCCTCGCCCTCGCCGGCCCGTGACCGCCTACAAAACCCCACCCCGCCAGCCTCCCCCCGGCGCAAAATCCTAGCGGCGGCGGCGGCGGGGTCACTGCTTCCTTCGCGCGATGGCGGGTGGTGACGGCGGCGGAGGAGGAGGAGAGGGAGGGGTGGCGCTGAAACTCGAGGACGCGGTGAAACTGCTGGTGGAGCACCTCGTGGAGCCGGTGCTCGAGCGCGGCCGGCTCCGGCGGGGGGAGTCCCCGAAGCCGGGGGATCAGGAGGCCGTGGCGCGCCAGGTGAGCCGTCCCTCCTTCGCTCGCGGTGCTCGGTGTGTGGGGTTTCGGGGAGGGGCGCGCGGCTCTTGTGTTTTTGCCGTCTTCTGATCGAGCTCGCGAATCGTCGACTGGGGTAGGGTTGCGGTCGCGGGCGGTGCTGCATTCTTGGGGATTTCGCAATTCGCGTCTCGTACTGTGTCGATCCCTCGTTTCCTGGCCGATCGCGGTGCGGATTGCGCGCCGGCGACGAATTTTTCGCCGGCCAGCCTCACGCCGCCGCGCGCTTATAACTAAGGATTGTTGTTTTCTGGTGATCAGCTCGTGAGGAGCTTGTCATAGGTCCTTGGTAGTTTTGGCTCCTTCTTAACTCAGGGGGAGCCAGAACCTGTAGCTGTTCGATGCTTCTGTTGCCGAGAGGCGACGGTGTGATGAGTCAGGGGAGCATCGACCAATGCTGAACCTTAACCTTTTTTTTTTTTTGAGGCGCTGCTGAACCTTCAACTGTAAACTCTTTCCTGTCATTTTTGCAATGCGATTAGGCGGGGGCCCTGTGGGCCCTAAAACTCTAAAAAAATTGTTGTTTTTTTGTGGCTGCGCAGGTCCACGCCATGGTCCTCCTGTACAACTACTTTCACCGGAAGCAGTTCCCGCATCTGGATTTCGCCGACCCCCAGCAGTTCTTCGTGTCCGCCTCCGTCGCCACCAGTAATGCTCTGCTCGCTTACCAGAAAGCCTGCGCGGAGGCCTTCGAGGACGCCTGCGGCATCGCCGAGGCGCTCGATGCCAAGTTGGACTCTCCCGACACGTCGATGTGGCCCGTCTCCAAGGTCGCGGTTCTGCTCGTCGACCTGACGCGGAAGAAATGCCTGATCGACTACGGCTCTGTGACCAAGGGCGTCCGGTCGATCCTGGAGAAGGATCTCAAGGCGGTATCTGGAAGGTCCAACTTGTCGGCGCCTGCGGAGTCGGGACCTTTCATGCTTCAGCAGGCTGCGTATTCGGTGGTAGAGAGCAAAACAGGTCAGTATATATTTATTGTAGTTACCATTTGTACTGTTACGAATGAAACGATGATTTCCTCTTTTCTTTTAGTGAGCAATGCATTGCATATATTTTTTTTGAAGCAAATGCATTGCATATATTGTCCCACAGATTGTAGTTCTGTAACACACACAGCTGCACAAATATGGTCACTTATTACATTGTTATATACAAGTTGCTGTGGCATGGCGCCTCTCATATGTAGTAGCTTGTTGGCTGACATGGAATTCGTGAATGCTCCTAGATCTTTATACTCCACAATGCATTAGTTGTGCCGGAATGTGTCTTGATTTCACTGATTCTGTGCGAACGTTGTGTTTGCTGTCTGATGTTTTATCTTATCACTGATGTCTCAATAGGTATGAAGGGTGCAAGCTTGCGTTTAATCGAAGAACATCTGGTGTACTCACTGAGCAAAAAAGAAACAACCGCCAAGTTGTTTGTCATGCAGTACGAACAAACTGTCGATGGCAACCTCAAGGAAATGCCAATAGAAGATCTGATCAGCAGGTTTGCTTTTTCCCACTGTCTAATTTGTACAATTGCATGTTGCAGCCCTGTTGATCGAATTAGATTCCCTACACGTAATTGCGCATGACAGTAATTCTTCAAACACCATTGTATGATGCATCCCGAATTAGATTGTTTTGCTCATGGCTCTTGTTAAGTAGTATTTTTTTTCCATTAGGTGATATGTCAGCACAGATTGCTATAGCTCTTATCTTCCCTTTCACGTTACTGTGGTTCTATTGGAAGAGAATTTTAATTACTTCCATTAGCTAAACAAATGTATATGTATTTATATTATTATAAACGTTGCTGTTAATAATAGCTTCTAACCATTGTCCCTAATATCTCTCTCCCTTCTTTCCTCTTTAACAGGATGAGTGGTCCTATATTTAGAAATAACGAATTCCCTGAAACAACATCTGTTGTTGAATACTACCATATACTTCCATATAAGGAGGTTTTGTTGAACCTCCTTAACAGGTACATAGGATTTTTTTTCAGCTAATTATCCATAAAAGCGGTATTACGCATTGCGCCTTGTTATAAAGTTTTTGGGGTTGATGACTGTTATTATGCTTGACCTATTGCAGGGAAAGGAATCTGGGTTCTTCACAAAGTATACCGAAGGAGGAACCATTGCGCAAAGGAAAATCTACATTGCGCTCTGAAATAGCTGAAAGTTTGAAAGAACATGAAGCTAATGACAAGTACAACATAAAAAACACAACCGCATATGCTTCAGATCAAAAGAAAAGGAAAGGTATGAAAGAAGTTGGTAACAGTAGTGGCACCAACAACGGCAGCACCAGCGAAAAGGGAAATGGTTCACCCAAAAAAGATATTCTGAAGCGCCCAAGGCTTCACCCAAGAGAATCTGAAGCGCCCAAGGCTTCACCCAAAAAGGAAATGGTTCACTTTCTACTCCTGAGGCGGAAACTTTGAAACTAGCGAGCAATGCAGCGAATGCACAAGAGACAATATTGAAAAGTGGAGCATTGGTCAACGTGGAAACCAGTGAGTCATATAAACTTTACAGTAGTCCGAGTTTATTATTATATGATCACTTAATCTCAGGTGGTCAAATGGACAAGAACAAATCAAACGGAGGATTTGAGAACTTACAAACCGGTGAGTCTTATTGCTTAATCCATATTGGTACTCCCATTTTCTAATATGTGTACTCGGAATTGTATTCAAGGAAGCATCGATGTTAACATAAATTGTCAGATGTATGCATCGCTCCAGTCACTTCAGAAGATGCGGGATGATATTGTATGTTGCATACTGACTTTCATTTCAAATGGAACAGTGCATTTTTCCCTGTTTCTCATAAGTCTTCTTTTACTTGATAAGCTGACCTCTAAAATCTGGTCTATCCATTCTATGTTTCAGGTCAGTGAATATTGCATGCTTGGAGATCGAGGTGCTCAGTTTGACATGGATATTCAAACGATCTTGACAGGTATTTATGTATTCCCAACTAAACTTAGCTGAAATGGATAAAGAAGTTGAAAATCACATGATGTCTCCACAAGGAAACTAACATTTATCACTAAGGTGATATATTTTTGGCTTTTGATTGGTGCGGTACCATCCCTCCGATCAAACGTATGTACCTTATTTACTCTCCCATGGACAACTAGCAACATATGTTGTCGTTCCCTGAAGATATTTATATGTTACACTCCATCTCTGAGAGTGCAGGTGCAACATTTAGATTTGTGTCTATGAATATTTGTTCATTCGGTGCGGTTATATTGTTTGTCAACTTCAACCCTTTTACCTTGGAATTCACCATTCCAGTATTTATGTTTTCCAAACCTGCAGAGGGAAAGATGACACCTCGGGTGATATCAATCCTAAAAAAGTATGGAGTAAATAGTTCAGACGTGAACGTGAAGAGGAAGAGGTTGACAGAAGCAGTCCTTTCACGCACCCCATGCCAGGCAAGAAACCTTATGAGATGTGAACGCTACTCTCTCTCTCTCTCTCTGACACGAAGCAATGCAGGAGTTGGATACGCTATGCCGTGAGAATAACTGGACACTTCCAAGATATACAGTACTTCCTTCACTAATAAATGGTATGTTGGAAAATTACTCTCTTTGGTTCCTTACTGTAGTATTTATTTAGAACATAGATATCCTATAGTCGTCAAATATTCTCCAATAAACTAAAATCAGAGCATTTGTGTTTGTCTCAATTAGTTCCTAAGCCTGTGTTTCTATCATCATTTTACAATTTGTTGTCTTAGCAGACTTTCAAACATAACCTATTTTCCTCTCTTCTCAGGATTGTACCAGGCCACCGTATACCTTGTATGCCCGGATCTCGAATTGCAGGTTGATGGTAGTATGAAGACAACCCCTCATGAAGCGCGGGACTCTGCGGCTACCGCCATGTTGCACCAACTTGACACGAAGGCAGAAGAAAAGCGAGCAGAACAGGACAGCAGCACACCTGACGCAGTGCTGCTTGATAAAATTCCTGAAAAATAGGAAGCAAGCATGCAGAACTCCTGAAAGACCAACAATCTCACTCAAGTCTCAACCTTGAATTAAACATTTCCCGTTCTAGATTTCCAGATGCTTGCCTATCATTATTTCGTGAGTTCCGTGATGCTGGTGCAGTATAAACTATTTGCTCAAGTGAAAATAATTTGTTTGTGGACAGACCTAGTACTCACTAGTAGATCATGTTTTGCAAACAGTCTGCAGGCGTGGTTCAATGGTGCTTTGGGTTAAATGGTCTTGTTAGTTGTTACCATTTATTCTCCTGGCTCGGTCATGGTTCTTTTTGGTTTTGCCTGTTGCTGGTATGCACTGGTGCCAGAAATCCGTTGGTTTTAAGGAATGCACTGGTGCTGTCGTTGTTTGAAGTGGATTCCCAATTTATAAATTAAGAAACGTGAGTGCCTGATAGTTAGACTGCCACGAATCCCGATGTTCACTGTCAGAGATATTTCCCCTCCTGATCGTTGGGAAGCCTGTAGCTAGGATGCACCTGTGCCACTGTGCTTAAGCGCAAAAGATATTTCGCTTTATCATAGATCGCTTGAATAGGGTCATAAAGCATGCAGTTAATAAAATATCCGACTTTGCAGTTCAAAGTAAAACTAATACTACGTACGATACATGGTTAAAGATGTTGAAAATGGCGAATTGAGACAAAGGAATAGTGGTGAAAACTTGTGTATTCTATTGATCTTGGATTACATATATATAGGGGTACATGAGGCAGCATTAAGCATAGAGAAAACTGCTGTCTTTATTGCTCTAATGGCTATGAAAACAGCCCATAAACATGGCTGTTACAGCCATGAAGATGGCTGTTTTCCAAGACCATAACAATGCCTTGATTCTCCTCTTCATGGTCTCTTTGATGACCTTTTGATGAGAGCAAATTGAATTGCTTTTGTAACACTCCCCCTTTTGATCGAATCCGTCTAGAGATCAATATGTCTTTTAAATTCCTTCAAAAACCCTGTGGGAAAAAATAGGAATAATATGTTTGGTGATTACTCAATCATAAACCTGGAAGATTTAAGGAGTAATCTATGCCTTGATTTTTATCTCTAGAAAAACCCCGGTGGGGAAAACATGAGATAAGGCATATGCTTGCATCAACCATTGTCTCGTTAAAAACTTTGTATGAGAAAAACCTGATGGTAAAAACTCATAAAAGAAAAGAGTACAATGTGAAGCGTCTAACGAGGTTCATCATTCAGATAGTCTCCCCCTGAAGCTTGCAAGTCTCTGAGCCGTCTCATACCAATTCCCTTAACAAATTTCTCGAAGGAGGAAGTAGGTAGGGACTTAGTGAAGAGATCTGCTAGATTGTCACAAGGCTTTGTCGGTAAGATGTCTATTTCTCCACTTTGCTGAAGCTCATGGGGATAAAACAACTTAGGAGCAATATGTTTGGTGATATTGCTCTTGATGTAGCATGTTTGCATCTGTGTGATACAAGCAGCATTATCTTCATAGATAATGGTAGGAGATTCTGAGGAATCAATACCACATGTCGTTCTGCGAAGCCACACGCATTCACGTGATGCCTCAAATAGTGCGATGATTTCAGAATGATTGGTGGAGGTAGCCACTAAAGTTTGTTTAGATGACTTCCATGATATGGCAGTTCCTCCATGAAGGAACACAAAACCTGTCTGCGATCTGGCGTTGTGGGGATCAGACAAATAGCCAGCATCAGTGTATCCAACCAGGCTGGGATCATTAGTTTTCTGAAAGAATAAGCCAAGATCCCTAGTGCCATTCAGGTACCTAAGGATTTGTTTTCCTCCGGTCCAATGACGCTTGGTTGGGGCACCACTATATCTTGCCAACAGATTCACTGCAAATGCAATGTTAGGCCTGGTACTGTTTGCAAGATACATGAGTGCTCCGATGAGACTAAGATAAGGATACTGAGGTCCTAATATCTCTTCTCCTTCCTCCCGTGGTCGGAAAATGTCCTTTTCTTTATCGAGAGATCGAACAACCATGGGAGTCCTGTTTGGATGCGCTTTGTCCATATTGAATTTCTCCAATATTTTCTGGACATAGGCAGATTGGTGCACTAAAATCCCTGAGTGAAGTTGCTCGATTTGCAAACCTAAGCAAAATCTGGTTTTACCCAAATTCTTCATCTCAAACTCCGTCGTAAGATGATTTCGGGCTTCATTAATATCTTGGGTGTTGCCAATGATATTCAAATCATCTACATACACTGATATTATGCAAAATCCTGTGGGGGATCTTTTGATGAAGACACAAGGGCAATCATCATTATTAGAGTAACCCTTCTGTAGAAGGTACTCACTCAGCCGGTTGTACCACATTCTTCCCGACTGTTTAAGACCATAGAGAGATCTTTTGAGCTTTACACAATACATATTGCGATTTGCGCTTTCATTCGGTATAGGGATCCCATCAGGGACCTTCATATATATGTCCGAATCTAGTGACCCATATAAATATGCTGTCACGACGTCCATCAACTGCATAGATAGACGCTTTTGATTTGCCAGTGATATTAAATATCGGAACGTAATTCCACTCATGACTGGAGAATATGTTTCATTGAAATCAATGCCGGATCTCTGCGTGAACCCTTGTGCTACAAGCCTCGTCTTATATCTCACCACCTCATTGTTCTCATTCCGCTTCCGGATGAAAACCCATTTAAAACCCACAAGGAAGGTTTTTGGAGGTGTAGGTATTACTGACGAGAATACCTCTCTTTTATTGAGGGAGGCTAACTCTGCTTCAATTGCTTCCTTCCATTTATTCCAGTCCGGGCGCTTCTTGCACTCTACCATGGATTTTGGATCTGGATCATTTTGGATGGTATCTGCAACTGATGAGGCAAAGTATATGTCGACAATTATAGTCTTACGATCGAATGATTCTCCAGAATCAACATAGTTTATGGAAATTTCATGTACCCCTGGTGACGGCTTGGTATTTCCCAATACGGCAGCGTCGGGGCGTTCCAATGTCCCATCATCAGAAATTGAGTGCACTGTTGATGTGGGTGGTGGATTGGGCAAATCCACTTAGTGTCTCTTAACTCGAGGTTGAGTTTCATTTACTGTGTTAGAGGATTCTATCCCCTGTTTCCTCGTGCGCTTGCGAGGATTTGCCGTACTTCTCCCACTCTCTTTTGAGGATGAGAGTTGAATAGTTTTGTTTGGTACCTCTATTCTTTCCGGCACATTCCTTGCAGGAATGTATGATTTTGCGACACTTTTGCTCACAGTAAATGAGTCTGGCAAATTGTTTGCAGCGATCTGCAAATCAATGATCCTTTGAACTTGAAGTTCGGATTCTGCGGTACGAGGATCCTCCTTTTGGGTAGCTAAGGCATCCCAATTTATTTCAGTGTGATACTTGAATTCTCCCCCTAATGCCGGAAAATGTTCTTCGTTGAAGATACAGTCAGCGAACCGGGCTGTGAGTAAATCCCCTGTAAAGGGCTCCAGATATTTAATGATCGACGGAGATAAATACCCCACGTAGATCCCCATTTTCCTGTGAGGGCCCATTGATGTACGCTTTGGTGGTGAGATCGGTACGTATAAAGCGCAACCGAATTTCCGCAGATGGGAAATACTAGGAGGATCACCACGAACCAATTGCAGCGGGAGGCTGTATGGTATGCAGTTGGGCGCAATTGTATTAAGTCACCAGCATGTAAAACTGCGTGACCCCAACATGTGGTTGGTAGGTTACAATTTTGCAATAGTGGTCTGGCAATGAGCTTTATTCTCAAGAGATTCAGCTAAACCATTCTGAGTATGAACATATGGTACAGAATGTTGGACTTCAATTCCTAAGGCCATACAATAATCATTGAAGGCTTTGGAAGAAAATTCTGCTGCCAATCGGATTGATTTTATCTGGTGTTCAGGGTGACTTGCTCTAAGTCTGATGACTTGTGTAATGAATTTTGCAAAGGCATGGTTCCATGTCGATATAGACACACATGTGACCATCTTGTGGATGTGTCTATTAGAACCATGAAGTACCTGAATGGTCCAGATAATGGTTGAATGGGGCCACAAATGTCACCTTGAATGCGTTCAAGAAACTTGAGTGGTTCAGCCATTATTTTGAGAGGTGAGGGTCTCAAAATTAATTTCCCAGTTGCACATAAGGTGCACACAAAATCTGAGGATTGTGGGAATTTTTTGTCGCTCATACCAAGTCCACTTGAACTGCTTATGATTTTTCTCATCATCCCCATGCCAGGATGTCCAAGGCGTTCATGCCAAGTTTTGAATGCATCCACATTCTGAAAAATCACTTTGTATGCAACATGTGGTACAGGTTTGATAAATGTGTAGTACAATCCAGACGGGAGAGAAGGCACCTTTTCAAGTGTCTTTTTGCCATATCCAGTATGTTTGGTCAAAAGGAGGAATTCCTCATTGTTTTCTTCATATGTTTCCACATGAATCCCATTTTTACGGATATCTCTATAACTTAGTAGGGTACGTGTTGAATCAGGATACGATAATGCCTCCTCGATACTTATATGTGTACCCATTGGAAGTACGATAGTGGCCCCGCCGTAACCAACAATCGTAGCATCACGTCCCGCGATGGTCAAAACTTGTCCTTCTCTCTTTGTGAGAGTTTGGAAAAATTTGACTTCCCTAAGTATAGTGTGTGTGGTACAACTGTCCACTAGGCATATCTCTTCATCCATTGGATTGACTCCCGCAACTATCTATATAATGCAGAATTGAAATTCATAAGAATAATTGCAAAATATAGTAAATACATACGAATATATTAATATAACATGTGTAATATTAAAACGGATACATGGTAGCAACATCATGTCTTCATTACAAGAACTTTTATTGCAAATTTAAACACTAAAGCTATGGAGCCTAATTGAGGTCTCCGAATATGTCGTTGGAGTATTCCACGAGCGGGTCGTCAACGTCCATAGAGGCCTCCTCTTCTTTTGATGGAGTCTTGGCGTTACTCGGTCCCGCTTGAGAGGGGTCCGTAGTAGGGCTGGACGAAAAGCTCGTGGCTCGTTAGCTCGGCTCGGCTCGCGACTGGCTCGGCTCGGCTCGGCTCGGCTCGTTCACTTTTTCTAACGAGCCGAGCCAGGTTTCTAGTTCGTTATGTTTAACGAGCCAGCTCGAGCTGGCTCGCGAGCCAAACGAGCTCATTAGGAAAAGAGAGAGGTTTGTCCGGTGAAGCTCCGTGAGGTTACCGGTACCTCCTTTTCCCGTCGCAGCACTTTCCTCTCTCTTCCCCTCCGTCACCGACGTTGCAGCCATCAACGCGAAAGCTCACGGAGAGCATGTGCTCATTGTCCTCACCGCTCTTCCCATGACGATGGTGACGGCGGAAGGGGACCGAGTCAAGATCCAAACCGCGGATAGGCGGCGTGATGCGCGGCAGTCGGCAGCTCAAACCGGGCAGTGCCACCCTCATCTACCTCACGCGGTGGTGCCGCCCCTCCATCTCCTCCCCTCACACGGTGGCGCCGGCTTCCCCTCCGCCGTTCCTTCACGTCACTGGCCCCTCTCCTCATGGTTGCGACCACTCCGCGACGTCGGCATCCGCCTTCCCACCCAACGTGCCATGATGCTCAAGAGCATGAAGATGTACCAGACGCTGTGGTCGTTGTCTTCTTCTCCAGGTCGCAGCGAGAGTGCTCGAGGCGAGCGATAGCGAGCTTAACGAGCTGGCTCGCGAGCCAGCTCGAGCTCATAACGAGCCGAGCCGAGCCAGCATTCCAGCTCGTTAAGATAACGAGCCGAGCCGAGCCAGCTCGTTATCCTAACGAGCTGGACCGAGCCGAGCCGGCTCGGTAGTCCAGCCCTAGTCCGTAGCTCCAGTCTTCAGCACTTGAGAGGCGAAGTGTGTTTCATACTTCGGGGTGTTCTGTGTACGACCCACGGACTTCATGTATAGATCAACAAGATGCTTGGGGGTCCTGCACTTCTTAGCAATATGATTGTAGCAACCACACCTGAAGCAGGCGATCTTGTTGCCACTATCATTTTTGGGCTTAGAAATGCCTTTCCCCTTTTGGATGTTCTCACGTTGCTTTTTGGTTCTCTTCCGCTTGCCCTTGCCAGAAGAATTTCCGGTCTGTATGTTCCCTTTGGGTTCATTTTTCTTCGCATTCGCACGTACTTCAGGCAGTGGTGCAGTGCCCAATGGGCGCTGGTTTGAGTTCCACACAGTGAGCTCATGGCTCTTTTCTGCCTGTTTCAATGTTTGAATGAGCGAAGAGTAGACCGTGAAATTCTTCTCTCGGTATTGTTGAGTAATTATCCTTTCTGATGGGAGCATGGTAGACAATGTCTTCTCAATTTTCTCCGCTTCAGAAGGTTCTTCTCACAAAACCGGAGCTTAGCGCTTATCTTATGAACAGCATGGTTGAACTCATCTACAGTTTTGAAATCCTGTAGGCGTAAATGGTTCCACTCATGTGTAGCCTCAGGGAGGATAATAGCTCGATGCTGTTCATAGCGATTTTTGAGAGATGTCCACAAAGCAAGTGGATCCTCCTCATACATGTACTCCATTTTCAAATCCGGATGGATATGATTCCTTATTACTTTCAAGGCAGAGTATTTAGACATGTTGGAGGGGGTAACAGTCCCTTCACCTGTTTCATCTATACATCTGTACAGTCCAAGGGTCGACAGATTCACTTTGACATCCATCGCCCTTGCAGGGAAATTTGAACCATCAAGAGCGAGGATATCAAACTCTTTGGTTGCCATCTCACCTACAATGTGGTAGCCATGAATTTTTGAGAAAATTATGGCAGATATATGCAAATTTATGTGAATTCAAAATTGAACTCAAATGATAAATAAGTTTCCTTTAATTTTGGTAGAAATTTGAGTTTTTAGAGGGATAGTTGCAATGCTGAGGCATGCTCAATCCATAGGATCTCATACTCTAAAATTCTTCCAATTTCGAGGATTTTGTTGCATATAATAATATTTAAAGTAAAGGCGAGGAAATAAAATTGCATAGTGCTTGTAAAAGTAAAGACATGGAAATGCATAAAGTGCTGAATATAAATTCATATAAGTAAATACAGAGAATTACAAGGTGCTAAAAGCAAAAAGTATCCTCTGATTATTCGCGGAATTTAAATATTCTAAAGTCTAAGGACTTGAATGTAAATCACACTAAAATTGAAATTTCTGGAAAATAATAAAGATTAAAACGGCATTGGGCCGTTTCTGGTCCAGGAGGGAGCGATCGGTGTGGGCATTATTGGGCCGTTTCGGCTCGGCCCACTGGGGTGGCCAGCCTAAGAGGCCCGGCTGGTTAGGGTGACCGAGCCGGACCGAACGGGCACCGGCCGAGCCACGTGCGTCGCGCGCCGCCGCCTGAGGGCAGCCACCGCGCCAGGAGCCGCACTGCGCCCCCGTGGGTCGCGCTGCGCCGAGCCGGAGGGCCGCCGGCCGCCGTCGAACCTCCAGGTACGCCGGCACCTCCCCTTCTTCCTCCTGACCTTATTCCTCATGCATGCCCAAGCCTCCCCTTCACCCGGAGGTGGGGGGCGACGAACGCCGCCTTTGGCGGACGTCCCGGCCGGGGTGTGCCCTGTCTTGATGAAATTCCGGCGCTGAGGAGGTGGAGTATCAGGGTCAGTGTCGACATACTCCGCTGCGACGTCGCTTGGGATGCCGGCTGCCATGTAGAATGGCGGGGCTCCCCGACGCGCAGCGAGGGTGCCTCTGATGAGGAGTTCCGGCGGGTTGACCGGTGTAGGTTGGTACGCCGGCGACGCCGGCGTGTAGGTTGGTGAGAAGACATCAGTGTCATGGCGAGCATAATACTGCGCCATTGTGATGTGTTCACCCTCAGATTGCCCGTCGGGCTGCTGCCTCAACCTTGCGGTCCATCCATGGGTGGTGCAATAGCGAGGTGACTCTACCGGAACACGTTCCGGTACAGTGCAATGGTCGCGCAGCACCGGTGGTCCACGGCGGGACTCAAGGGGAGATGAGTTCCCGCTGGCCTCATCATTGGCGACGGGACTTGGGGCTCTCCGGGCAGCGGTGCTGTCCTCATGGCGTCTCTCATAACGGCGGAAATTGCCAAAATGAGGAGCCCGGGGGCGACGACTGGCATAGCCAGAACGGTAACCCCCACCATGTCTAGGACGGCGATCCGGTGTGCGAAGAAGAGTTTCTAGTTGTTGGTGCATGAGGCGATGAAGGTGGCGGGCACGAGAAGAACTAGAAGCATGGCGAGCCATCTTACCCTTGTCTTTTGCTCAAGGTAGAAGCTGCTGATAACGTGTTGAAAATGGCGAATTGAGACAAAGGAATAGTGGTGAAAACTTGTGTATTCTATTGATCTTGGATTACATATATATAGGGGTACATGAGGCAGCATTAAGCATAGAGAAAACTGCTGTCTTTATTGCTCTAATGGTTATGAAAACAACCCATAAACATGGCTGTTACAGCCATGAAGATGGCTGTTTTCCAAGACCATAACAATGCCTTGATTCTCCTCTTCATGGTCTCTTTAATGACCTTTTGATGAGACCAAATTGAATTGCTTTTGTAACAAAAGACATGGGACTGCATGAATCTTCCACATAGCTCCCGTAGACCAGCCAGGAAACTAGACACTCAAGACCTGTCGCTTTGTTTCCCTTCATAAGCTTCATATTCTGGTGCCAAACGAGGCATATCGATATGACAGAAGCAATCGTATTGATCTATTTGGTGTGACAAGCTGGGTACTTAGACCCCTCCCTCGCCCTGAACGGAGCTCTGTGCGATTGATGTTATGTGCTCTCCATTCTGACCAACGAGCCCGCCCAAATGAAAGGCATTCATGCTCGGTTGGATGCTACCCCGGGAGATTAGCCCGCAAGTATTCAAGCCCTTCTTCATTCCTATCGCAGAAGAGTTGAGCGTCGATTTCCCTCAAATCCCCACTATCTCTTTGACTCTAGCACTTTTACAGTCAGGGGCTGAACGTGGCTAGCCAACAAAGAACGATCTTGCTTAGCTGATGCCATGGTATGAGTGAAACTGCTGCTTGGTGGCCTCAGCCCCTTTGGATTGCGGGATTTGTTTTCCCCGGAGGCCTATGTTTTCCTGAGAAATTGAATTGTTTCATGTCAATTCATGCAGGATTTATGCGACATTTCTGCATTCTAAGTGTTCCTTTTGAAGACGGCAGACGCGTTTAATAGTTGACGTCATCAGTGTTTTAGGTGCAAGGTGAAATTTCAGATATACGATGTTTTTACTATTCGCCCGCTACATCAGTCTATACAATTACAGCGTGTTTGGTTGAAGGAATCGTTCTGTCTGCATGGACTGGTCCGCCATGCATGCTGGACGTGCTCGTCCGACCGATTTTGCAGAATGAGTTCGACAGATTTAAGTTCGGAGGCCCGTTATGTTTCTACTCACATTGTATTGGCACGAAGCACGCCCACATGTAATGAGTTTTTGCCTGAAAACTTGCCGCAGTCAACTTTAAATAGAATGCAACGCCAGACACCATAGCACAAATCATGCGAAATCTCATTGTCCCGGAAAAACTTTATTCATGTGCTTCAGTATTCTTGTTAACGATTTACGGGAAGGGAATGAAATTTTGTACACTCTTCAGGCTTTGTTACCAAAAGAGTAGCCCCGAATATGTTCAATTTACAAGCACATGACTGGTCTGTAACCAGCAATAATCGCCGACTCAAGTGAATGAATGCCCCACAACAGAAGGAAAAGGGAAGCGACTGAAAAATGATCCCAGATTTAATGATCAAAATTGTATTAAGTTGCTTATTTTCTTTCTGAAACTTCAAAAATGTCCTATGCGTGAAAGATACGGACTGTCAATCTCACTTCGAGCTGAACTTGCCACTGACAGACTCATAAGTTGGCATATTCAGAACTGCACATTGCAAACAACAGAATCAGAAATACTGAGGTTCATATCGCAGTATGTATAGATTACTAGTTTCGCAGATATACAAGCTCACCGTTTCCATGAGACGCCATTGTTAATGGTGATGAAATGATTTTTTCAGCAAGTGATGTTACGTCTTTCAAAGTAACAGCATCAATAGCCTTGACAAGGTGATTGGCAGGTTTCCTGCAATTTTTTACAAAGTCAAGATAAGGTAGATCAGTTTAAGTGATAGAGACAATGAAACATTTACAAAAGATCCAGACTCCATATTTTCAGTTTTTCACTGCCTGCCGGTACATATCAACTTACAGAATCCTAGATAATAGTAGTATAGTACATGCGAAGTATAGCATATTCCAAAAAAGTATCTTGAATCTTTTTACCACAGCCAAGAGTACTCACTAGAGGTCTTGCGGAATAAATGTCCTCTATTTCCTACCAGAAGTTTATATGGCTACTGGTACTCTAAAATGTGACAAACAAAAGCTCAGTTTTCCTCAAATGCTCTCATAGTTTTGCCACAATGATGGAGACCAAGTAGACCTCAATAAGCAATGTCTCATCATCTTACAGCTCTATGGCATCTAATTTAGACTTTTTAATCAGTGCTAGACTGTTAATTACCAGAGATCAACTAATCCTCCAAGCAAGACCTTCAAGATAGAGTTGCACAGTTCATCTAAACATTCTTGAACTAAATTTGAACAATAACAGAAGCAAACCTGTGGTTTATGCCCTTTCTATGAAGCTATATCATTAAGAAATAGAATCACAGGCACTATTCAAAATTTAATGGTTCATCACAGCACTAAACCAGTTTAAACATAGTACCTTTCACCAAATGCCAATACTTGGCGCCCCATTTCTTGAGTTGCTGACGCCTGCGAGTGCCAATTATTAGAGTGAATCGTCAGCATAATTGCAGAAATATATAAAGTTCGCACGCACCTTGGTTTCCAGGTTCGTTAATACAGCAGATTTAGCCGAGGCTTTAGCGCGATCCAGCTGGCTCTGGTCAACTGCAACAGTAAAATAAAGTTTCAGACAAGCAAGATATCTACAAACATAAGCTAAGATAGGAGGGTTAGGATACCTTGTCCAGGAGTTGCAAGGGAAGTGAGCTCCCTGGCTGCCAGATCAATAGCTTTAGGAACAAATGATGCATCCTGAATTAAGATAATATCTTCATCATGAACTGTACTTCCAAAGTATCATGGAATGTTATTCTGTAACTAATATGAGTGTTCAATGAGAGCATGGTTTGAGTCCCCACACAGAAAAGGATAAGCTACCAATGTAAGCATTTCCTATTCTCACACAAAAAAGGTGCATGGTAGTGAAGAATACATTTCCCCCACAAAAAAGGGGATGCATTATGCATGATACTTGTGCAAGAAAAAGAAAAGATACTTACAGTAGATGCATGGATTCCAAAGATGCCAGTGTTACTGTGAACATCCTTAAAAGCTGAGACTGACTTGATTTGGTCAAATTCATTGACAAGGTGGTCTGCACAAGCCAGAAACCATATCTCAAATTCAGGTGTTAACATGGTCCATAGCAATGCATATGTGTAAGATGCTGCATGATTAGTCATAATTTTTCAACAAAGTGGAAGTGCAACCACATGTTGATTCTTATTAGATATTCATAAGGAATGCCTGGTATCAATCCCGTACAAAGTGGTAGAAGATCCTAGTTAGCTATCATCCATCTAGATAACTGAATGAGCTCAGTTTCATAGCATTGCTTTATCATCTATCAAAGTCTCCACATGCACCCGGTGTTTCTCAAATGTAATGTGTGATATCAAGCAAGCTGCTAAAGCGTCAAAACAAAACCATATGCTCTACTTACTTAGACGTGAATGCAATCCCTTTCCCGGCCTCCCCCAGGAAAACGTGCCACCTCCACCCAGAATTGTCTGTCAAAGATATCAAATTCAATTGACATGTTTTCAATAAATTTGTGAATCTCTCAATGAATGGGCTCCCGAACCTGAAGAACTGATGCAGTGGGAAAATCTGTTTCTTTGAGCCAACCACCTGGAACCTCAAATGCCAATGCAACTTCTGTGTTCTATTTTCAAGAAAAAATGCAATGTAAGAATAGTGAGTCTAGGTTGTTGAAGAGATTGCATAAATGACTTTACAAGTGGAGTAAACAGTAACGCCTACCGATGAATCTGCAGCTCGTCTATATTCTCCACCAGTATAGGTAGATTTAGGCCTTGAACCGGTTACACTCGGAATGTCTGACAGAAGTGGCTCAGCAATAGATACCAATTCATCATGGTCAACGCCCGATGCTGCTAGAACAATTCGGGGAGCAGTGTAGTTCTCCTGATAACAGTGCAATAAAAAGAGTATAAAACATGTCAAATGAATACCAGCAGAAAAGGACTACTATAAGCAGAATGGGGATGAATCTCACGGCTAAGAAATATTCCAGGACATCTGGATTCAATCTGCCAATCGAAGATCCTGAGGCAAGCAGAGGATTTGCCAGAGCACCAGAGTAGCCAGTGGAATGAAGAGCCTCCAAAAGCAGAGTTTCAGGGTTACTTGATGCTTTCGCAAGCTCTGCCTGTAGCTTCAAAATCTACAAAGGGATCAAGTCAGCAAAGAACATAACCAATCAATGTATGATAGATGTTAAGGGGTAAAACTAAGATGAAATACCTCTTCCTTAACCTCCCAATCAAGAAAAGCTGGGTTGCGAACACAATCAATAAGCACTTCAACCATTTCAGGCATGTAAGTCTTCAGGGCCCCATATGTGTAGCTCATCATCTCACGGCTAGCTGACGCTTTGACACTTCCACCTATGGCCTCAATTTCACGTACAACACGCAACTGGCTCCTGTTGGTAGTGCTTGCTAAAGCCATTTTCTTCAGCAGCTGACTGGCACCTGTTGTTTCAGGTGCTTCATACACCGAACCAGAATCAACATAAACTCCAACTGAACAAGATGGTCCCTGTGTAGGAGATGAAAAGCTAAGTAGTATCACCAGCTACCCATGAGAAATGGATGAAACAAGGATCTATGCATAAAACTAAAGGGCACATACCGCAGATGTCTCAGAGACTATTTTCAAACCATTTGGAAGTGTTGTTATTCTTGTCTTGCCAGGTTCCACATGATCAGGTAGGGGAGGAGGGATAGTGACCCCTGGTAAAGTGAAGTCTGGAGGAGGTAATGTATTTGAGCGTGCGCCAGTCAACCAGGTCCAGAAGCCACCTGATGAACTCTGTGCAACACTTGTGCTAGCAGACCTAATTGCAATATTCATCATTTGAGCATCCGCCCCGTGCCTCTGCAATCAAGAGGAAGCAATCAATATTGCACTTCAATGGTTGTGGCCCTAAAGGCTATAGTTAATCTGATCAGTGATCACTATAATTACAAAAGGAAAACACAAGAAAAATCAATCTATCTCTTTGTTCTGACTTCTGAGATCATTACAATGAAACTCTGTACTACTACAGAGCAGCATTCTAATGTAGGGAATCTGAATGCCAAAGTTTTATGTACATCCTCACATAAAATGATTGTCTACTTCAAACACAGATTATCTATGATAAGACACCAAAAGGATTTTCGCTGGCAATGAATGATCAATGATGGATGGAACACTGATCAACATGACAGACATAGAACATCAAAAGGGCTCCAAGCCGCCCAAGTACTGAACAAAAATTACATGGGCAATCGCGCATGCCATCTAAACACTGATAGTTTCGGAAAACTAATTCCATTTTACTAAGAAATACTGATGGATAAGGAATGAATCACAAGAGACATAACTAGATTCTTCCAATCATATATTTTGCTCAATGCATCTTAAACACGCAAGAGAAGGCCAATGTAAAACAAAAACCAAGTATTACAATAGAACTAACGTGGTATAGATTCGAAACGTCCTATGGCTAATACACGAAGACAATTGTTTAAGGATCAAACAACTAACGCAACACCATGGTTGAAACATAAGAATAGCTGAAGCTAGTTACCTCATAATTTTGCAATTATGAGACAACGATCAGCGCAGCCATAACTGAACGGATTTTTCATACCACGACCGTCACTTGCAACGCCAGAAATGCCACTCATCTCCCACGCTCAAGCATCAAATCCGCCCGGGTTCGCACAATTGCACAACGGAATCACAAAGACAGGACAGCACAGAAGGATCCAGCGCCCCGTGACCCGACCACAAGAGACGGTGGTTCGGATCGGGCGAATCGCATCGCGGAGAGCGCTCAGATCTAGCGGAAATGGGAGGAGGTGAGGTGAGGAAAGGTCAGGGTTCGAAGCGGGGGCGGCTCACCTTGAGGGCACCGAGGCTCGAGCCGACGCGGTACATGGTCGCCGGTACCTGCGGCGGAGAGGCTCGACGGAGTCGTCGCCGGCGGCGCGGCGGAGGCGGAGATGGGCGGAGATGGCAGAGGGGCCGTGAGACAAGTGGGAGGCGACGAATCGAGGCTGGAGCTCGAAAGAAAGGTGCTGCATATCGTCGACGCAACGCTTGTGTGGCCGGCCCGGTTTAGTTTTGGGCCTTTGGAAAATTTCTTGGCCCAATGAGCCAACTGGGCTTACTCTTGTAAACTTGATTAGGTCGGCCTGCCAGCATCATGCGTAAACCGCCGCCGCGGCGGCCGCCGCCGGGCACGACGAGATGGGGCAAAGCGATCACCCGCGTCGCATGCCAGCTTCTGCGTCTCCGGCGCCGGTGGCGACGCGGATGGCGCCGGGAGGATTCCCTGGTACGCGCGGCTAGGCTACTGGCGTTGATGTCCACCGGGAGTAGCTTGAGATGCTCAATGGCTCCGCAGGTGAACCGTCTGATCAATTTCCGATTAGGGATTTCGTAGCCTCTATTTTTGCGCAGCCTCTATCAATCTCTCCTGTTTCCGCAGTTTGAAGTCTCCTTAATTTGTTGAGAAATTTACATCATCAAGTACATTGCTTCCAATTCCAACGTAGAAAACGGGAGCTGGGTTCCATGGGTCACGTTGAGCTAATTTGAGCGTCCGTATTAAGTTGCATCACCTGCTCGATGAAATGCCAAGGAGGTGTCTGGTGGTCAGGTGACTGAGTTTTTGCGTTGGGTCAGTCACTTTTTTTTTGCCATCGGATTGTGATCGGTGCGTCATAGGCAAACATTCTAATCTGGTTACCAGTAATCAGCAGGACAGAAAAGATCTGGTGCTCCCGCCTCTTGTGGTGCTACAGTGCGTGGGCCAAAACATGCAACCAAAAATTGCAACAAAAATATGAATGGATAGCTCATGCAACGATCTACAATTCATATTTTTGGTTGAGGTGCAACCGAAGCTCGTGCAAGAAGATACAAAAAGAGAAATCAGACTGTGAATAGTGCGGGTTGCAACTGTTTATCAAGAACCCGCAACCCGTTACTATTTAACGTCTGATTTCTCTTTTTTGTATCTTCTTGTACGAGCTTCGGTTGCACCTCAACCAAAAATATGAATTGTAGATCATTGCATGAGCTATCCATTCATATTTTTGTTGCAATTTTTGGTTGCATGTTTTGGGTGCTACATTGTGTGGGAGCACGGTAGCACCACAAGAGGCGGGAGCACCAGAGTTGCTCTCCAGTAATCAGCAGGAGCCCATGCGGTTGTGGACGGAGTCTACCAACCAAACTAAGAACCCGTTAGTAATTTGGGCTTCTTGTAAACTGGTCCACAGCAAACAAGAAACCCAATAGCTTTGTGGGCTTGTTTTGATTTGTGCGTTGATAATTTTTGCGTCTAGCTAATCGCCAATTTTTTTTTTTGCTAGGATTTGGATAGGCAGCTGGGCACGAACAGACAGACCCGCATATACATCTAGCTAATCGGGTTTGCTTAATCTTGTGAATGGCGGGCCCGTTAAGGGTCAAGCAACAGACACAAATCAACCAACCGTTCAATCTCAATCCAATGGCACAAAAATTCGACTGAGACGTGCGCAAGATTTCAGTCGATTGACGCCGAGCAAATCTCAAATGCCAATCCAGTTCGTTGATATTAGTTGCTTGCATTTTTTTTTCTCCTCTGGTGAAGATATGACCCATACAAGGCATTCAGATGGTCCACGCCGCTTGTTGGGCTGTACGTTTTTTTTTTTCTTTTTTTTTCAGACGTGGGCCAGCAGAGGGGCCCACGGACGCCAGCACACTGCCGGCTGGGGAAACGGCACGAGGAACCACCAGTTCAGGCCATTTCCCTGGTGCCGTGGATCGAACCCGGGCCGGCTCAGCGCAACCATGTGCTGCTGGCCGTTCGCCCGGGCGTCCGTTGGCGTTGGGCTGTACGTTTTGGATATCATTAATTATGATGTTATAGGCTAAGTTGCCGTGGACAAATCTAGAGTTTGAAAATGAGTAGAGTTGGTGTCTGCGGGTGCTTGGTCGTTGTGGCGTAGGTATACGGTCGTCAATTATTATGTGAATCGTGTTTTCATGAGTAGTTATTTCTCTCATCAGATTCGTAAAATCGTATCTGGTGGGAAGCAAAGGTCAGTCATGAAACCATAGAGGACCTTGTTACAGGGTAGTCCTCTCTAGCTAAACATGCTATTGTTTCTCTGAACTCACAGCTCATTGCTTGTGATAGCAATGTAGAGTTGAGAGTAGCAGTAGTTGGTAACTTACAGTTCAAAAAGTTAGTCCACCTCTATGCCTATTTACATGTTTGATAATTCCTGTACTGACTGTTTCACATTGCCATTACAAAGCTCCATTGCCAATTTAAGATACAAACACCAGTTTATGACCTACATTCTAAGTCGCAAAAAATGCTAACAAATTCATACCTGCCAGTGAGCATCTGAAGTCAAAATAGATAGCATTTCTTTTCCTTCTGATGAGGTTATAGGGGATGTATACCGATACTGTTGTTGTCTGCGACTGGTCACGTGAGTTGTGCCATCGCTGACATCCAAGTTACCGTGATCTTCACTTATGTTGTTGAACTAAAGTTTCCTATCCCTCCTGTTAGCATCAAAATATTTCGATTGATTGAAGTTTAACACCATATTCTGAAGTAGTAGTAGGGCATACATGTCTGCACTCTGCAAGACAACATAACAGATACAACTCTATTATGTTACTAAGATGGGTGGCACTGGAAGCCATCTCTGTTTCTTTTTTTATTAATTGCTCATCCTACTCTTGCATTTGCTCATGTAATGTTGCTTCTTTCGATAAAGTCAGAAGCGGCTGTTGCAGTGTGATCAGCTAATGATTGTTGCTCCCCTTTTTGTCCAATAGGGTGTACACTTAAATAACTAACCATCAAGGGGAAGCATGTGCTTGAAGCTTGCGCTTGATGATGTTTAAAAGTGCTCATGGCGCATGGGAGGGGGGAGCCTGCACTGCACTGCCTGCGCGCCATGAGCTGCAGCATGACCGCCACAAACAACAGTTGCAAGTGCACGGTGTTATTTATTCCCATTCTGCTGTCGTCTTCGCGTGGCACGCAGGTTTTCACTTGGCCTACAGTAGTTAAAACGGCGACAAGCCAACATTTTATCCCTGTAGCTGATGTCGGTCGTGGCCTTCCTCTCTGGTTCCTTTTAGGTGCCGGCCTGTTTTCAAAGGAATGTGGCGAGATCGGCAATGTGACCTGACCTGACTTTTTGCTACTACTACCGATCGCGTTGGCGCGAAAGAAGAGGTATGATGATGGTCCGTTGAATAACACCGCCACACACGCCCGTCTCGATCGCTCGCCTTCCGGTGAACGGTCGGTTTTCAGAAAGATGTGTGTTCATGTCTTACGTGGGAGTCGCAGCCCGCTGCATCGATCAATCAGACCAACTCCATGGTGTTGGTGTCCAGTGGCTTCCCGGCCTCTGCCTCCTGTCCTGGGGTCCTCCAGGCTCCCAGCAGGTACTAAGTTCACTCGATCGTGCTGCATCATTATACATACTTACATCATTGATCGTTCATATACATTCTGCAGCTAATCACACTGCTGTCCTAATTAAAACTAGTCATGGATCGATGTTGCTTTCTGTAGAGCAGAGTCCATCAATCAATCCGTTGGTACGTAGTATAGAATACTGTACTGTTAGGATACGGGTAGTAGGAGTATTTGCTGCGACTTCAGCATCAGAAGGCGGCTTTGCACGCCTGCCAAGCAACGGGGTGGCAATTATTGTGATGCCGCGACAGGTCCGTCGGTTGGCCAGAACCGCGACTCCAAGTGTATGTAGTACCACGTACACAGACCTCTCTTCTCCTCCTTCCAAAACACCTCGTGCTGGTTATGCAACACGCAGTTAGTCAAACACACACGACGATTCCTGGGTCTCTGGTGGTGATGATACTACTTACTAGTCCGTGAGCCCGAGAGAGAGAGGTGCCACTCGCCGTCTTGTCACAGCTGCTGACAACGAGGGAGGAGGGCGGAGATCATTAACTTAACACGCCAGAATGCGAATGATGGCGAGGCCGCGATCTCCCCTGCCAAATGCCGGGCGTGTCGCCATTGGGATGGTTATCAGGTCATAATGGCCTCCCGATGATCTGCCCCGGCCGTGAGAGGCACAATGCAACGCACGGGGAGGTGGACCGGTCGGGTCGGGGAGGAGATCCCCTGGGGCAGGTCGCGGATGGATGGATGGAGTGAGGCGGAAGGGAAGACGACGACCAGCAGCAGACCGCGTGGCGGAGGTGGGTGTCCCGGCGTGGGTGAGCAACCTACTAACCGGCTTGCCATTTTTCCGCGCGCGCCGACGACACGACGCCGTCACCGTCGCGCCCGAGCGGGGACAACAAGCGAGGCTACCTACTTACCTAGGCGCGTAGCACTACCCCGATCTGGACAGCATGGCCCCGCCTCCTGGCCCTCTCTCTCTCTCTCTCTCTGCGCGTGGGGCCAGCTCTCTCTGTTGCCATCGGCTCTGCTTCTCCGGGGTCTTCGTGACATCGACGGGAGCCACAGGGATCGCTGAACCTGAACGGTGGCTGGCAAATGAAATGGCACCCCCGGGGCCCAGCGGTTACTTCTCTGGGATGAGCCACCGGTTGTGATATCTACACGTCGAGGAAGTAGTTTTCGTACGGACCTGACCGTGATTTTTCTTTCAATCTTCGACGAGTGGCTTCGAGTTTCTATGGTCAAAGCTTGACGCAACCAATCTGTTCTTCGTCAATTTTCAGGATCATTCCATCCGATCAACGGATCATGCTAGCTAAACATTCTGCATTCTGCTGGTCGAACTGGTTGATCGATCAGAATGTGTTTTGCACTCAAAAAAAAAAAAAAGAAGATCAGAATGTGTTTTGACGCGACAAATCTTTTTTTTTTCTTCATGAGTTTTCAGGATCGTTCCATCTGATCACTGGACTGGAGCATGTTAAACGCCCGCAATCTGCTGAACTGGTTCAGAATGTGCTGATCGATCTGGATGTGCTTGCAGGACAAGCTTGCTCCCCGGCTGCCCCGGCCCGGCAGCTAGCATGCATGCCAAGCAGCACGAGCATATTTTCTATGTGCTCTACTACCTGGCCTCTAATTAATATAACCAGTTTATACTACTACTAGTATGTGATGAGGTGTTGGGGTCCATCAAGTGTTGTTGTACTGCTCCATCTGCCTTGGGTGGGAAGCAAGCCCTGGGATTCACACCCGGCTCGCTCGCTTCCTCATCTCTCCCTATCCAACATCTCGCACGCACTCTCATGCCAAAAGGATCATCATTTGGGCACGAGGCCTCCGCCGTATGCCCATGTGAGACCTCTCATCCCCTCCTGTTTCTTGCTCCTGCAATTTGCAACGTTCATTATTGTGCGCCGGAAAGAAATGCACCCTTTTCCATCATCCTATGCATGCGGTGCGAGCTAGAGAAAAACATTAATGAAACAATTTTCGATTGCTTGGCTAATAATATAGTACCAAATGTTGATCACTTTGATCGTGTTCATTTGTGATTAATTAGGTCATTATCTTGTGTACCAGTAATAAGTACTCCACTTCTGAGGATAGAGTAAATTTCACAGAGAACTATTGATCCTTTGATGCAATCATCTTTCTTCTTTCTTTCTTTTTCGCGGAAGTCGGGACCTTAGTTTAGAAACTATCACAAAACTATTGATTGTTATCAACCTATTTTCAGCAAGTCCCTGTGGTCAGGTACGAAAAGAATATCTCTTAAATCTATAGTTTGGTTTTAGCTCTATACTATTGCGATTTTTGTGGGCTTGGTCAAATTCAAACTTTTTCAACATTGACGGTAAATAACAAAAAAATTATATTGTTTGATCATGTGCAAATGATATTATCAGATTCACCTTTAAACGGACTATCGTAATATGCAACTATTTATATTTGAAGTAATTTATTTTTGTTGATATTGCTAGTCAAAATTTGAAGTTCTTGACTACCAAATCCAGAATGCTTACATTTTGGAATGGATGGAGTATATGACAATAATATTCTTATATAAAAAATACAGGGTGCAAGGTTTCGCCTGTCAGATATTTTTCGAATTCACATATATGCAAGTGCACCAATGATGCTGCGAAATTGTTTGTTTGATATATGCATATGCATGCTAATGCTGCTACCTCGAGTGAGTCTACTCTTCTCTAATGTGTGTGTGTGTGTGTCTTTCCCTCCGCGTGAGAGTGCGTGCAGCGCAGTGTGTGGAATCTGCAGCAAACAGCTGTTGTCTGGTGAGGCAGCAGTTTCTCTTCCTGCCTTTTGCTTTTGGTTTCGACTAATAGGAGTACTCCTACTAGCTTGCCAGCCAACCGGGTCTTTGAGCTCTGAAAGCCAGAAGCCCAATTAAATAAACTTGCGGAAACAGTAATCGTCTAGGCGCCAAAGGTGCATGGCGCGGCATCATCTTACAGGCAGTTTCATTTAGCATTAGATGAAAGGTGTCCATGTCGTGTGTTATGCTTCAGCGATAGAGAGGGCTAAGTAGGAGGAGGGGCCCTTTAACTTTTCCTCTCAAGAGGGTGTGGCTTCAGTTAAAGTAGGCAGGAATTCTGCTCTCTTGTATTAAACCGGTGAAAGCAGCAGGCTGCCTGCCTCGATTTTTTATATGTACGCCTCCTCCTCACTCCTTGCTCTCTCCTTTGCACCCCCTTGCAAGTACTGCTCCTCTACCGGGGCCGCCGCTTCGGTTTGCTCCTCTACTGCCTCCTGTCACTTGTTTCGATCTATCTCCAGTTTCTTCTTGCTGAATTGTGCCTGTTGATGGCCACATATGCTTTGTTTGATTCCTTTGCAGCTGTACCGAAAGATCGACGGGCACAACCCTACATACTCATGCATGAACACCGCCTCCTCCGGCCGCATGTGAATCATCAACAGGCATGAATAGGGGGCACATCAGCAGCTCGAAGCTCATCAACGAGAAGCTCGAGGAACACCAGATCTCCACCGCGAAGCACTGCCCCAACTGCCACCACAAGATCGACAGCAAGCCGGTACGCATAAGTTGCCAATTCCGTTTTGCCTTCGTTTGTACGAGCAGTTGCACCTCTCAGCTAGCAGTGCTAGCTCTAGCTAGGCCTGATGAGTACTTGCAAGGTGCAACTTCGATCTTCTGATGGAATTAATTGCTGTAACTGCAAGAAGGATTGGGTGGGGCTGCCGGCTGGCGTCAAGTTCGATCCAAGTGACCAGGAGCTGATCGAGCACCTGGAAGCCAAAGTGAAGGAGGAAGGCTCGAGATCTCACCCGCTCATCGACGAGTTCATACCCACGATCGATGGGGAGGACGGCATATGTTACACCCACCCAGAGAAACTTCCAGGTGAGAGAGGTCTGGCTAAAACTATATAGACATAAGGGCAGAAATACCGAAGCCATATACTTATAAAACAGATATATTCCTGGCTTTTTGAGCTTTGCTTTTCATGGAGTGATATATTGTATGTGTTGGGATTATCTCGCCATGAATTCAGTGATGTGGTTCGGATTTGGGGTATGGCATATATTCCCTTGTTCTTGATGTGCTCTCCCCTCTATTCTTCGTGTTCTCTACTACATGTGCTCTCCAGTATATGCAAAGAGAATTATTGTTTATGGAAAGTTGTGCCTAGCCTGATCTACCTCTCTCCTCTCTGTCATGATGGTAAGATGCTTCTGAAGTTTCCAAATAGGCTTCTTTCCTTTCTATCTCTTATCTTTTTCAGAGGTTTGTTGTTGCATCTTTCAAGAAGCATAGGCCACCCACCCAACTCGAGGTTCGTTCTAACACAGTTTCTTGCATCTAAGCCTTGTGCTGATTGATCCTCAGGCGTGACAAGGGATGGCCTAAGCAAGCACTTCTTCCACCGGCCGTCCAAGGCCTACACGACGGGCACTAGGAAGAGGAGGAAGATACAGACGGAGTGCGACGTCCACAAGGGCGAGACGAGATGGCACAAGACCGGCAAGACGCGGCCGGTGATGGTGAACGGCCGGCAGAAGGGGTGCAAGAAGATACTGGTGCTCTACACCAACTTCGGCAAGCACCGCAAGCCGGAGAAGACCAACTGGGTGATGCACCAGTACCATCTCGGCGACCTAGAAGAGGAGAAGGAAGGGGAGCTGGTGGTGTGCAAGATCTTCTACCAGACGCAACCAAGGCAGTGCAGCTGGTCCTCGGACCGGGGTGCCGCCGCCGTGGCGGCGACGGCGCAGGAGCAGCGAAGGAGAGATAGTGGCAGCGGCAGCTGCTCGTCGAGGGACCATGAGGTGTCGGCGACATCGTTCCCGGCCGGATATACGGTCACCGCGGCCGTCGAGATGCAGCAGCATTTGAAGCAGCCAACTTCGGACCATTTCAGCTTCGCGCCTTTCAGGAAAAGTTTTGATCATGAGGTAACCATCCTTGCAGTTTTTTGTTCTTAGAGATGTATATAGTGTCCAGTGTTTATATCAACGGCGCGCTGCGGGTTAGGTCGAGCTGAACATCATGCAGATCACCCTCGGTCGATTCGATTCATTCCCATGCGCCCATGCATGCTCCTGCGTTTCTCTATTTCTTTTCTTTAGGTGCAGTGCATATATGTGCGCTTTCTGTTTGGTTAGATGAGCTTCCTTGTTGCATATATATGCATGGGCGTTCTGGTAGCTGACCAAATGTGTAGGATGTGAATGTAAAGCGAAAGATAAGGTACCCACATCACACAGTATGGACCCTTTTAATTAGTTCGAGTCTCACATCATTTTACTCGTATCGCAAGCAACCCTAGAAACCATCCACCCACCGTGAAAGCAAAACCTACCAATAAATGTCTTTTGAATAATTGTGTGCATCCAATTCTCGTATAACCCCCCCTAAAAAAAGGGGGTAAAATTAAGGGAAATAAAGTGCAAATATGTTAACAGGATAGCTGAAAGGGAATGCTAAACAAATTACGTTACTTACCTATGGGTTTGAATTTATATATGAAATTGTATTGGCGTAATAGGATTAATAGTATACATATATTTGTACGGAGCAGGTTGGTATAGGTGGTGATCAGGTGCCACCTGATCAGCTTGGAAGATCAGATCAGCAGCATCATGCCGGCCAGGAGCAGCAGCCTCACCGACCTGTGCTCGCGACGACGGCCGTGCCGGCCGCTGCATTCCTGATCAGTAGGCCATCGAACCCCGTCTCGACTATAGTGCCACCTGCGATGCAGCACGCATCAGTTGTTCTTGATCATGATCAGTTCCATGTTCCAGCAATCCTTCTTCACCACCACGACAAATTCCAGGTGATTAAATAATCTTTGCTTGTTTTCTTTCACGCATTTGCTATAAGAACTACAATTATTTCCGATCACAAGCTATGTTTTAAATAAGCGTGTTTCAGTTTCTCTATCTGTGTTTTAGAAGCATGTTTAAACATAATTGAATTAGTATGTTCAATCATGATTGAATTCATAAGAACTAATTGAATTCGGACCACCAGTTTATTTCAACAGACTTGTGACAACAAAATGTGATAGACAAGGTATATAAAATTGTTGCTTTAGTGTATACATATACGTGCTAATTTTAATTTGTATATGCTCTTTTATAATTCATTGCCGCATCATGATACATTGGAATTTAGAAGCTCTGAATGTTTTATCTATCTCAAGCAATTGAGGAGGAACTTGGAAACTTGTATCAACTGCAACAAATGTGGTTTATTAAATTCACATCATTCATTAAAGCAAGTCAAACTTTCTGCTTACCACATATAAACATGAAGGTACCTTATTTCTTTTTTGGAAAAATGAAGGTCCCTTATTTCTTTTTTGGCAAAATGAAGGTCCCTTATTTCTTTTTTGGAAAAATGAAGGTCCCTTATTTCATTCGCAAACACTTGTACTTTCAGAACCATGCTTTTTTATTTGATGATACGGCTGCAGTTCCTACCATATTTAGTACTGGAGATTCCATTTTGTTTATGTTTGATTGCTAGCCTACATATGGCCTCTCTCTCTATATGTATATAGATTGCAAAGAACGACCTGCTCCATGGCATGCATTCTCTTTCCAATAGTCTCTTGCCTTTTGGCTTGGTTCCTCACTGAAACAATACTTCAGTTACACTGTTTCATTTCAACGTTATCATAACACTGAACATGCACCAACAGCAGCAGCACCAGCCGCAGCAAAAGCTTGACCGTAGGTCTGCCGGCTTGGAAGAACTGATAATGGGCTGCACGTCGTCCACAAGCGCAAAAGGAGTAAGTATCTTCAAATTTTCTATTTAATTGCCTCAACACTACTGATAAAACACGCTGATATGAAACACAATTTTCCGGGCTATTTAAACAATATTAAGCATGCATGTGCAAATTAAACACGGAGTTAACGTAGCGGTTACTTTATTTAATTTGGTTCCTAATGAGTTCGTACACATTCATGTTATGTTGATCATTTCGTATATATAGGACAGAAAGCTGCATGTTGTCATGCAAGCGAGGTGAGGGATAGAAAGAGAAAGACTGCACCAGGGGGGGCCTGAGGAAACTTCAGTGTGGGGTCTCCTAGTCTCTTTGTCGTTCTCGCATTCTGAAACAGGCCCTCACCTTCACAGCTTTTTGGTCCCATATGGTTCCCCATTTATATTGGTCATTTTGGGTGCTTTTGCAGCACGCATGCCAACAAAATCGAGAGAGAGAGAGAGAGAGAGAGAGAGAGAGCGCGCCGTGTATACGTACTGTACTGCTTCTACTGAGAGAGAAGAAACATCATGAATATATGCAAACAAGGACCACCCTTTGCTTTGCTTTTGAGAGCCAAAGGAGAGCCCAAAGACCAACGTAAAAACAAGACCACACTTTCCTTGCTTTCATGACCACATAGGTGAAAACGAGAGCTTTTTCTCCGTGTCGGTAGCCCTCCTCGCTTTTCAGACTATAATAGTTATTTACTGTTATCTCTTGAGAGAAAAAGATCGAAGGAAAGGCAGTAGTAATATCATTTCTTGTTCTCTTCAAATCTTTACATGAATGCATTCACACGAAAACCATGCATGCATGCACATGCTTTGTCATTGTTATCATTGTTAGATCCTTGTCCTCCTGTTACGGTTCCCCGGGATGGTCCTGTCAAGACATCAGTTCTGATACAGAGAATAGGCGGATTTTTAGATTAATGATACTTTCCTCTGTCTTTATATGTCTTATCTTCGACATGTTCACGACTCGGTTAATATGTAGCGAAAGTGTCAGATCAGAGTTTTGTCTCTGACGTTTTGCTTCGACTTCACATTCTCTAGTGCAAGGCGCAAACTTTCCACTGCAGTCATATCTCATATGCGCTGCTCTCTATCGAGGCATATTGTTTTCGTTCTTTCTCACTCATTGAATTGTTGCACTTCAGTGAAGCAGTGAATTCGCTGTTCCTTTTTGACCCCTTTTCCTAATCTATTGCAGGAAGCTTCAATTCCTCAACCCCAAGAGACAGAATGGCCTTACCCGTACTGGCCACCTGACAACCAAGATCATCATGGGTAGTAGCAACAAGGCTGGTAAATTGGGGCGATCAATACCAACAGAAAACTAACCACAACCACTTTCAATAGCCTGATCTTTGTCTATTTGAATATACAATGTCTCTTTCTTGGAGAATGTACTGCTTTTGGGAGAAGAAAAGATAAACCGGCCGGATCTCTGTTAGATCTTCTCAAATGAAACTGTGAACTCTCCAAGAGACCAAGACAGAACAGACAAAGTGACACGGAAACAAAATTGATGAAAAATCGATGGGAGGAAAGGTGTTGTTTTGCTAACTCACGATGGAGAGCATAACTCGCCTAGATGCAAACAATATTAGTGCAATTTAATTGAAGTATAACTATATAAACAGTTACTGGTTCCTCACAGTTTTTTATTTATTAGATAATCTTCCAATTGTAAAAAGTAGTATTGTTTGCATGTACATTGATTTTTTTCTTTGTTCCTTAGTTGTTACTTTCTTTTGGGATTTTGGTTAATTTGTGTTCAAAATGCATTGTGGAAAAATAAACGTAGTAAGTTCTTTCCTTATTTCTAGTGGCACAAATATTGTTTAAGCTTGGTTGGTACTACCTCCATCCAAATATATAAGGATTTATGGGTTTTGTCAAAATCAAACTTTTTTAGGTTGACCAACAATATCTTAATTTCTTTCAAAAAGAAAGAGTTACATACTTATGTTGTCAATCTTTATGATACTTTTGTATATTGATAGTTAAAGTGGAAATGTTTACCTTTGACCAAATATAAAAACCCTTACATATCTGGACAGAGGTTGTAACTATTATTCTTAACTCTTGTAACAAGGGCATAAAAATATTTGTTTTTGGTTAAAAGAATGTAGTATAGGTTGTAAGATTTATATATGCATGTTGCTTTATGAACCACTACTATATATGTATAGCATTTATTACTCTAGTTTGATTTGCTCTCTCTCTCTCTCTCTCACACACACACACACACACATTGGTAGGAAACCATTTCCGTCCACATGTTTTAGTTATTATTGTTACATAATATTATGTGCACAAAGTTACAACTCAGAGACCAAAAACAATTAAATTATAGTTCATTGTGCCATTCAAAGAAAAAAAAAAGCAACAGTACATTTAATTACTTGATTTGTTCTAATATAATTAGAACTACGCACCACTTGCGAAAACATATACTTCTGTCATGCACATGTATCCAATAATCCTGTACTAGCTAGGTTACTACTCGGCCTACCTGTTCCATAATTAAAGCGTCCAGGTCGGTATTATGCAAGCACAAATATTCCCGCTAAGTGCACATTGTCTCTACTCTTTATTCTTGAAGGAATGTAATTGTTCGAATTCAAGGAGGAAAGGTCGAACTACTGATTGTTTAAAGACAGGGCCTTATGCAGTTATCATAAAACGTATGTGTCAATTATAATGCGTGCACACAACAGACACCTTGTATTCTTATGTCAATTTTATATGCTATAAATTTCATTCTGATTAGCACTACGCGTACGGCCCAAGTTTATGACCTGAAAGTACTTCCACATCTATACAATTAAAATTAGCAAATCATAGGAAATCAACAAATTAAATCGTACCATCTGATAAATTGTACACCCAGTTGGTATGAAGAGCATTTTTCATTCCATTAGTACAGTTGATTTATTCGAGTCTTTGGTTACATACGGCAACATCACGTATGCACGCGCGTGTGAGAAAGAGAGACGCAAATGCATGGAATGTGGGCCCATGAGGCATGCATGGTTCCCGCAATCTCAAGGCTTGTTGCGTTCCACCACCTATGCATTCGTAGATGTGCGTATACTCTAGATTAAAGGATATAATTAGTTAATAAAAGCGCAGTGTGATGAGCGCGTTGAGCAGCATGTAAGTAAGAAACTTATCTGTAATATACGCATTTGCATTTCTTTTGATCCTATCTGCTACCAGGACTGCTATATGCATTCGACAAAGTAAATTGTTGCGTGTTCGTTTTAAAAGTGCACTCAGCAGGTCAGTGTGGAAAACTGGAGCTAATATACAAACATAGATACACGTGTAATGGTATACATATATATTTATGGATAAATCTCTTGGTAAATTCTCTTGAAGGTTTGAGTATATAGAATTAGACAATGGATTGGAGCACTAAATTAAACGAAATCAATTAATCAAATTGCCTTCATTAATAATTTGTTTGTTAGTACCACCACAAAAAAAAAATTGTTTGTTAGACAAGCTAACATTCGATATCTTCAATTAATTATATTCGTCGACCCAGCTGCTGCAAATCATAGATACACGTGTAATGGTATACATATATATTGCGCCTTAATTAGCTCGCTAGGTGCGTGTTGGAATATGGCCACTTTTTCTGATGCAAACCTTTTGTGTATCATCATCGAGTTCGATTAGGCAGGTGCTTCTGCACTTGGTCTGATCATATATGTGCACACCTCGAGCTAATGGGGTTCTTCTTTCTAGGGCATATTGCCACTTTTACAATAGCTGAGAATCCTTGTACTAATGGCACATATGCCTTGCCTTTCTCATCTCATAAAACTCTTGATCGTCGAGTTAGGTACAAGAAAGGTTCTCCACGGTTCCATATGTGTTGCACTTATCGGCCCTGTTTGTTTCCATTGTCTCTTTATTCTGTGTACCACGTACTCGATCCATCAGGAAATACTATATATTACAAGCCATTCGAAGCAAGTTTCATCATAACTATTCTAGTCTTTCTTTAATTGAGTCTGGGTATAGGTTCTCTACAAGTACTAGTCGTTCTTTTCAGAAGTGCAGCTAACAGCTGGTTGCAGTAGTTGTTCAACAAGTCGATCGTCTGTTTGTCGTATCTGTTGTGTATATAGGCTCATTGATGTGAAACTTGTGGATTGTTGAGCGACTTAGCAGAAAATGCCAATAGGTCTAGTACATGCAGCACAAAATAGTGGAGCATGGAATTCGATATCTCTGTCTGTCGCTTTCCACAGGAGATAGAAAGGAGAAAGGGAGGAAAAGGGAATGCCGTGTCTTGTTCCCTCACTCTCTCATACAAGCCACGGGAGAGAGGGGAGTGAAAGATACATACCTCTCAACTCTTTCTTTTGGTTTTTATTAGTTTTAAGCAGCAATATAAACAAGATCTTGGATTCCCTCTCCCATGAATGAACACAGACATCATTTTAAAAACAAAATTAAAAAGAAAGAAACCAATTATATAAAGTGCTCATGCTGTAGTCTAGTGTCTAGCTACTAGTACTTAACCAGCTTTGTTAGGCTCCCATGTGTGGTGATTCGGTCCCATAAAGAAGTTGCAAGGAGAATTGCGTTAGTGGGATTGCGAATAACAGAACGTGCATGCCGACGGCTTCTCGGCCTTTTTGGATTCTCTCGCAATGGCACGTTGAGCTAGCTGCTTTAGCTTGCCGATCTTTTCCTTTCTAGCAATTGTTCTCTCTGAGATGATGTTCATTTTGAGATCCAAAGAGTACATACATGCAGCTTCGATGCGATTCTGCTTGTTTATAGATTTAGTGTTAGGTAAAGGCAAGTGAACCTAGTAATGGAAGCCCATATTTACACCACTTTAAGGACAGGTACAATGCTACACGTTAACAGTCTTATAGCCCGTCTCATGCAACCTTATATAGAATTTTTGATGAGGTGGAAGAGAGAGAGGGTGGCGAGAGAAAGAGGTGGTTGTTTCGCGAAGCAACCACCTCATGCGCTAAAATTTAAGAGTATGAGACGGCTTACGCACCATTGTACGAGTTATAGTTGCCATGCAACTCATAAATATTCCTTTTCTCACCCACAAATTAAGAAAAGATGCAATTAATACGAGACAACCAAAACAATCACCCATTGTACAAGTGGTCTGATGAAGCCATCTGAAAACTATGAGACAGGCTATGAGACAGCACCTTTGTACTTGCCCTAATCAGCGGCAAATATTATTGTTAATCAATCCACAAGGAACAAATCACTTTGCGGAGTTTGCTGGATCGGCAATAGGCATATGCGGATGCGGATATCTCGATTCGATCCATATGCACCGTGTGTTTGGAGATCTACATGCAGCCTAAACCAGGATTTTACGCGGTAGAATCTCAGGTATATTATAGTACAATAAAATAAAGCCATTACTAACGGTGAGATTAGAATCCCTTAACTCTTCGCACCACCAAATTAACGTAGTATAAACGCAATGCCTGGCAAGCTCCTCGAAATTCAATTGACATGGCTAGCTAATACCTTAACCTAACTATCATGGCTTCAAAATTGCACAAATGACAGCATGGGTACGTGAGTTATACCTATATTTTTTAAGAGGATATATTATTATTCATTTTTTTAACCTGGATATATCATTATTCATGCGCTAGGACTTGTAACACGAGCAAAAAAATAATTGATAGGCGGGCCCAATGCATACGACGCGGTGCGAGGCCTCGTTACCTGGGCCTGTTTTCCCAGCTTTCCAAAGGCCTCTTTCGCACCTTCCAAATCACGGGCCGCACAGCACGCTGAGCTCCACTTCGGGCCCATCGCGCGCGTCCTACTGCCTGATGGGCTGTACAGGCGAGTACCTCGGCTGAGGCTACAGAGAACGCACCTTGATAACCCGTCTGGGCCTTTTACCTTAGCTCCAAACATGTTTTTCCTCTTCACAAAAAAAAAAAAAGAAGAAGAAACGCGCCGGGAGCAGGTGTCCACGGCAGCGCATTCCCTCAAAAAGAGGAAGAAAGAAAGAAAAAAAAAAAGCAGAGCTTCCTCTCGCTCGGGAACATAAATTGCTGTACGCCAACGTATCATGTTGAATTGAGCTGATCCAGTACGCCTGTGCACCTGTTTTTTCGTGGTTCGGTCGGTTAAATGCAGCACGTAAACCTGTGGCCTGATGCCGTGATGCGCATCTCCTTCCACACGACTGACACGAGGCGCTGCGCCAGGAGCCATACGCGAACCCAGTTGCACCATACGCGAACCCAGTTGCACCAGGGGGGAGTAAGGGTGCATGGCCATGTGAACGGGATTCCATTCAGTTGATTCGATGCAAAAGTGGAGCAGATCAAATCTTGGGGACGACAGGCGAGAAACTGGCATACCCTTTACTCTGTCATCAACCTCATGGTCATGAAGATGACGTTTACATGTGCACCGTCCAAGGACGGACCGAATATGGAAATGAAATTTGGAATTTGACGAGCAAATTCTGGGGCTGGGGGGCGAAAATGCCTGCTTTTTCCCAGTGCCATGCGTCAGAGAACGATGCCCACGTTGTGCGGCGACGAGGGGAGTGTGGAAGAGCATCGTCGAACGGCACGCGACACGTAACGCTGGGCGCGTCGCATAAGTAGAGCAGAGAAGCCAGGCAAAGGCAGCGGCGAGTGCGAGCGAAGCCCGGCACAGTGCACAAAGAGAGCAGGGCCATGTCGTGGCAGACTTACGTCGACGAGCACCTGCTCTGCGACATCGACGGCCAGCGCCTCGCCGCCGCCGCCATCCTCGGCCACGACGCCGCCGTCTGAGCGCAGTCCGACGCCTTCCCCCAGGTTCCTCCTCGTCTTTCCATCCTCTTGCCGTTCCCCCATTCACATTTTCATTTTCTCGCAAACAGATAGTTTCCATCAATGTTTGAGTTTGGCTTTGCTTTGCAAAATTGAGATCCGCCACGTTACAGCAAAATTGATCGTCTTACCACTGGCAGATCTTTGTGCCGCTAGTTCTAATTTATGCTTGATATCTACAGTAACATACTACAAATGACACCTATTGACCCTCGAAACAACAACTAAAAAGACAGTTATCAATCTTGTAGTGCAGCTGTTTCTGCTTTGTTTTACAGGTATATCAGTTGAATCACCAAATTGTAGCAAGCTGTAAGTGACTATAAATGAAAGAAAGAAAAGGCTGCACTTAGTTTGCTTATGTAAATTACTACTTGTGCCTGCGTTCAACGTGGGTAGCTGTTTCAGTAAATCTCAGCGCATGCATGGTGAAGGCAGACCCTACTATTGAAAGCAAAGCGGTAAAATAATGGCATCTTTTGACAGCAAAGTGGTATAGCAATGGCATTTTGATCTGTGTACTATTGCTTAGGCGGCTGCTTCGTACACCCTTGTGTCATTTCATTTTCTGGGGCCAGCTACGTGCCTCGAAATTTCTAGATGCAGGAGCGCATGTTTTAGATCCATAAGTTACCAGATGTGCGTACCATGCTAATTCTAAATCATGCTGCAAAACTTGTAGTGGCTCCCAGAAAACTTATGATCATTCTGCAGTTTACGTAATCATTTTTTTTTTCAAATGGTGATCCATTTATCTTGCTATATTCATGAATACTGATGTATACCCTTTTCAGGTCACACCTGAAGAAATCACTGCCATAATGAATGACTTCAGTGAACCAGGTTCTTTGGCACCAACAGGATTATACCTCGGTGGCACAAAATACATGGTCATCCAAGGTGAACCCGGAGCTGTCATTCGAGGGAAGAAGGTTAGGAGTTTGCATTCTGGTTTATTCATTCAGCGGAATGTTCTGTTAAGATGCAACATTCCATTGACAGACGCATAACAACGAGCAGAACCACCTCTTTAGGTTTATAATAAACACAAGTCTATATAGAAATAGGAACCGATAACTGGGTTTTAGAAATAACTGTATTGCCTTTCGAACAGAACAAAACTCACTCCCTATGTCTCGATGTAGGGAGCCATCCCAATAAGGTTTCCTCCCTATATTGCTTCACTCTCTAAAAGGACCCATTATAGCTCTAGATAATAAAAAAAAGTGTTTCATGCCAAGTTCAGCCAGAGCTATTGAGTCGTCGAGTGATGATCTCATTTTGTAGGATCTTGTAGTACTGTTGTCGTGGCCCAGACATGCCACTAACGTCGATATTCATAATTCTCTCTTCTTCTAACATTCTCTTCAAATCTAATTCTTTGCCCTTCAAATCCAATTCTTTGCTCTTCAAATCTAACTCTCTGCTCTTTATTTCAAGATTTTTCGTCTCATTTGCAACTCGCGCTTGTTCTAGTTTAACCTTCTCTTGTTCAAGTGCATTTGCTTGTTTAGATCCCTCATCTTTCTTGAGCTCTTTCTCCACATCCTCTTTATTCCTTGCACACAGATTATTTATTGCCTCCATGCAGACAAGGTCTCCACCATGTCGTACTTTTTCTTTCTCGCCTGCCTTACTAGTTGCTTTCCTTGATAACTCATAATCTGGAGTTGCAGTCTCACTATCATCAGGAGTACCAGGAGTAGACGTACCAGAACTTGAACTAGGGGCTGTCTTCTGTCTTTTGTGAGATGGTCTATGAGATGTGCCCTGAGATGACCTATCAATCCACTTTTGTTCAGTTCTTAAGAGATTCCAGCAATGCAGAAATCGAAATGACCTATTGTCCTTATCTTTGGACTTGAACAGAGCGCATGCCTTCATAATCTGCACAAGTCAAAATTTCATAAT
Source organism: Eragrostis nindensis (assembly GCA_012490785.1). Lineage (NCBI taxonomy): Eukaryota > Viridiplantae > Streptophyta > Magnoliopsida > Poales > Poaceae > Eragrostis > Eragrostis nindensis. The sequence continues at coordinate 17,807 of JAAXCT010002334.1, read as the reverse complement.
AAATATTCAGGCTTGATGTGAAATTGCAAAATCAGAAGCAAATTAAGAACGGGTGCTCTAACCTTATCTTGAATTGACAGGTCGCTTTGGTCCCTACTCTCAATCTTGCTTAGGCATCTACTGAACTTTTGAACGTTTTCTTGAATAACAAACCATCGGTGTCCGAGGGAATTCTGACTACGTTCTGAGTCGAAATTCTTGTTGGAGTGGAAGTAATCATACATTCTCGTCCAGTAGCTCGAACGAGGACCTTCATTGCCTTGAACTGCATCCATGCTAACATTCAGCCATGTCAACACCAACATTTCATCTTCCTTCTCTGAAATTCTTTGTTCTTTTTTGGTTTGGTCTCGTGGCAGGAGCGACTGCTTTAATTTGCAAATGCTGCTCCTCAGGTGGGATGCCCAGATCATTGTCATCGTCCCAATCCAATGCGTTATTCCCTCAGCCATCAAGATAACAGGATATCCATTACCATCCATGGCCCCTATTTTATTCATAACAAATGGCATGAGTTCAGTCCATAGACATGTTTACAAACTGGCTATACTATGTAACTCGACAGATTAAGCTCACAGCAAATCAGCAAATCTAAACAAAGGGCAGTTTTGGCTGCAAATCGGCACATGTAAATACACTAGCTTTGATCTGTAGACGAAAGCTCCCCATAGTTGATCTAGCACTTATCAAGTCAAACTTAAACAGCCTTTTTGTTGATGGAAGCTATGCAAGCGAAACAAGATTCAGAGGCAGAAATCAGAACATTGTCATGATGCCTGTCTATCCCATATTTAAATGGTTCGATTGAACCCTGGGACAGCAAGGCACGTCGAGCGAGCACTTTTTCCCAACCAAGCAGCCCAACCAAGCAGGAAGGAAACAGAGTAGAAAGTGCTATACCTCAAAGAAGAGGCAGCTGGAGCCGCTCCTTATCTTGACCGAAGGCCTTGGTTTTTACGTGATGTGACGAAACTGCCCTCGGGAGCTCGTTAACCGGCGGCCGGGCTTCTCCTCGAGCGCGTAGTCCTCCTCTGACTGCAGCGCACAGACCAGCGGCACAACCATCGTAAGGGGGAGGCCACAGCGCATCGGAGCGTGGATAGATTTGCGCAAGGAGGGAAGCGAAGGGCAGGGCTGCTCACCAGATCGTCGTCCTTCCTCTCCTTCTCCTTAGCCTGCAGCGACGGCGGCGGAGCGGGCACCGACGGGCTGCCGAAGAGCAACGTCCGGAGGCCGCCGGCGGCCAAGCTGCGGGTCGGGGCGGATCGGCGGCGGCCGGCGGACCAATTGCGGATCCCTTTTGGGGCTCCCCAGAAGTAGCGAGGATGGGGTTGCAGGGCAACAGGGTGTTTTTAGCGCGGTAGTCCCTAAATTTAGGCTTAATTCGGAAGTGATTTGGTTGATTGGGTCTGGGCCTTCGTTTTCGATCTGCCTCCTATTTTTTTTAGCACGCCCTATTTTCTTCATGGACCCGAAGTCATGGGTCTTTCCTTTTATTTTAATTCGCGGGCCCTTTCCATTAGTTGCCTTAGCTTATGCACTAGTCCAGTCCATAGCCCACAAAAGGGTAGGAGATTCTTACACAAGACAAACCTGAACCGATGCTTCACTTGTGAAAAAAAAAATAGCTCTGGTTTTGGCTTATCTGAGAAAGTGGTTTTTCTCATTTATTTTTTCTTATAGGAAAAATTGTTTGGCAAAATGGCTCTTGTTTGTTGGAGTCAAAATCAACTATACACCGATATCACATATTCACACTTTTTTATGTCAAAATAATTACCTTGGAGTCCTGTGTAGGAAGCCAGAATTTACAAATGGCTTCAGATTAGAGGGACGCTGGTCGTTCTTTTCTTGTGCCTACTTGTGCAATCACCTACACGTGGTATCTGGACAGATTGGCATACCAGAAATGGTAAATGTCTTTTCTAATACTCTTACATCGGTTATGCTGCCTATTCTCTTACAAGCCTAATATTCCTACTTTTCTATGCGAGTGCAACAAATGCATATTCCCTTTTTTTATCATATATCACTGGAAGAGCAAAATTATTAATTTCAATTCAAAGTGAAAATTCCTAATTCAGTTCAAAGTGAGTAGTTTCTTAGTTCAGATGTCAGAAAAATATTGTCTGCGGTCTTTACTGCACAGCCTCAGGGAGTTTTAATGTATCACTTTATCTTATTGAACCTTGTTCTTCCTGGAACTAGACTGCATTCCAGAACATTGTTTTGTTGTGTAATGAAATTAAGTTTTACCTGCAAGCTGGCTAATTTGGGGTCTGTCCCCTGTTGTTGCTTGTTTGCAGGGACCAGGAGGTGTCACTATCAAGAAAACCAATTTATCAATCATCATTGGAATATATGAAGAACCAATGACTCCTGGCCAGTGCAACATGGTTGTGGAGAAGCTTGGAGATTACCTTGTTGAGCAGGGCTTCTGATTTGTGGCAACCGGGTCTGTGTTTGCTGAAATCTGCCATCTATCTCATGAATAATTAGCAAATATCTGGACGATCACTGAACACACGTTGAATCTTCGTTGTGCTGGAGTTGATTTCCACATTTCAGGTGGCTTATATGTAATCTCTAAACATGGTGACTGTGAAATGAGCACCCAATCTGTTCTCTTACTGGAACCCTCCCTCCATTTTCAGTTTCCATTACAGGGTGAAAACTGGCGACGTGATATTTTTGGAACTGTTGCAGAAATTTCTCAAAACAAACCTCATCTTTCGATGTCAGCTTCCGAATAGCGTCTCAGAGCCCGTAAACATGTCATATCCTTTTCATGCCCATCACGCTTGCCAAATCTTTCTCAATCATATCACAACATTAGCAATAATTTTCACAGGTTCTCATTTATTTACATGTTTCAGTTATGTTTTGTTGCTTTCAGTTGCTCCTGTCGTCTCACAGTACCCTCGACAACCCTCTTAAATTCAGCAACCTGAACGAGTTGCATCCTTTCTGGGTTGAGTCACATGAATCACCTCATTATCTGAATCCCGGTACGTATCACTCATTCCACTGACCATTCCTTTATGTTGCAGCCAGCGGTAGTATGTTTCGATTGGAAGCAGTGCGAGAACTTAATGTGCCCTGAGCCCCTGAAATATACTGAACCTTGTGTTTTGGAATAAATTCCCTCGGATAGAAAGACAGCTGAGGTAATCACTAGTGTCTTGACATTCCCAGAGCCACTTGTGACGGATTTACCTCTCACCTAACAGTCCAACAGTGAGCAAATCCTGTCCCTTGCCTCCTGCAAAACTGTACTAATAGCATTGTTGCTCTTCCCAGCATAGTTCAACAGGTGCAGCAACACATTGAAAAGGTACTGCCTGGGATGCAGAACTGTCTACCCTGTAATTCTGAAATGTGATGTTCGCGAAAACAGAATAGAAAGATCTGAAATGTGGACAACCAGTTACTGAGAATGGTGTATAATTTGACTATCTGAATCGCAGTCACCACAACGTAATTCTGGAACGGGCTGCTTACGGAAACATCATTCGAATCGAAGGTTTCCTTTGGATATGACAAAATGTGAGAGGGTGTTTCTATTTCTGCCTGTGTCAATCATGATTCATGAGTGAGGAAATCGAGCATGGGCTGTGGCAAATGTATGGCGCTTCTGACATCTGACGAATTTCAAACGCTTGCGTCGCCTGAGCAGCCAGCCCTTTGAAACATTCCCGCGAAATGTTTCAGCTGCCTCTCTGAGCCCGAGTAAGTGGTCCGCTGCTGAGCCGTGGACGGTGGTCGCGGCGCAGTTCCTGAGATTTTCACCCCTCGCCATTCGCCAATCATTTTCAGTTATGATCGAACACAGGTTCACGAATGAGTGTGTTCAGATTTTCAGACACACATACAGGGGGGCAGGGGAAAAAAACAACAGAAGGAGCACGCATGAACGAATTCTCTGGCTTGTATGCACGGACGTTGTTTTCGGCGTTTGTTTCTGGCTTGTTCGCCGTGCTCTGCCCCGCCATGATGCCATGGATGGGTGACACTGCACAACAACCGCAAGTCGATGGGCGCGGTTATTCTTTTGAGAAACTATGTTAAAAGTCTGACGAAATTCTTTTGCGCGGTACAGTGGTACGTGGTCATCTCTCAATGCAAGAAGCGTTCTCTCCAGTGTCGGCCAACCATGTCGTTAGAAATGAAACTTCTACTGCCGAATCCCTAAAATAAAAATACACCATTTGCAGGGTTCTCACGCTGCGGTGACTCTGGGAATGAAGAAAGTAGTACGTACAAAGGACACCTGGTGTGACTCCCGAAAGCCAGAGCATTGTTTCTTTTGATCCAATGTTGTCTCCTGGTAAACACTGGAGTAATGTATACTAGTATTAACCCCTCTGAGATCAAACTTAATTTAGTCCGTGAAGCAATAATGAGCAGCACCATCGCAACCGATCATGCCGGTTGCATTGATATAACAAGCCCAAACTCCAAAAGGTTTTCGAATCCTCTAATGTCTCAAAGTCAACATTCCCTGAGCTGAAGAAAACCGCAGCCGAATCTTCCCAACGGTAACGAAAAGTAGGCCGGCTACTGCTCGTACTAGGCTTTTGTCACGGCTGGAGAGAATCCCGAGCTGGAACAACTGGCTTTTGTCAACCAGCAACAATAATTCCCAATCAGCCTATGTGATTTGAGCAAGAAAAAAACTATTAGTACTACTAGCCCCTGCTATGCTGGAGCATATTATAGTACTACTACTGTTAGGGGGCACGCAATCAGCTGTTTAAACGAGCACCAGACGGATCACAGATTCACAGCGTGCATGCAATCAGCTGGTAGATCAGGCTGTCTGCGATTGCATTAGTAAACTAAGCAGAGCATTCGCTTGGCCCAAAAGAATTCAAAGTTTTTGAAACGCAATGGTTTTGTTCAGTTCGCGCAGCGCTAGTGTTTAGGGCACAGATAAGGTGGGCGCTAGTGACAAACGGCTACGAGAAACTTGTGTCAAGACGTCTCGTTTGGCGTGATGAGTAAATTAACGCAGGACTCGTTAGGGCAGAGAGTATATAAGGACTGCACATGCATAGGAGTTTCAAAACCCTCAAGTTTATGAATTCCAGGCAGTTTATCTTTCTCTCTAACTGTGGTTCTGAGGCATTCGATCTGCATCTAACTTTATTCATCTTCAAACTGATATCACTAACAGAGACCTTCTCTAACCAAGGTGTACGTTGCAACATGATTTCCAAACAAACGGGACCAAATGGTTGCACTCCGCCGACACAGGAAACCAAACCGAACATGGCGGCATTGCTGGGCTCGATGCGATGGACGGATGCACTGACATCGCTGAGAACATTTGTCCGTGTTTCGTTGTTTGAAAAAAGCGTACCAATCTTAACTCGTACTCAAGTCTCAGGTGTCAGATTTAACGCAGCATTAATTTGCCCCTTGGCAGGCGCCAAAAGATGTATGTGGGACACGAAAACAAGATAAAGGCCAATACGACGAAATGAAGCAACAAAAGGACACGGCCAAATCTGATCAATCGTAAATTATTTGGCAGCGTTTCTCAAGAAAGTATTGGACAAATGTACTAGTAGAAACGCAGCATGTTCTACTGACATAGGCGTCACATACACGGGATCGAGCCGCGCAGTTTGGCCTTCATGCATGCAAAAAAAAATTGCACTCGAAGTTTCTCATTTCTAATGACATGGTTGGTACGATTTGAATTCATCAACGACCAATTAGAACCCAGAAAGAAGGTTCAGCTGAAAGGTGTCGGTGTGCGGCAGCAGGAAGAGCTGCATGTGACGGCGTCCGCGAGCATCTCAAGGCCGCCCCCGGCAGCCGGTCTCAAAACGCAGCCACCAACAACGATTAATTTAGTAGTATTTTCATTTTCACGATTTTGTTTATATGTATCGCACCAAAGCCCATGATTATATATTAAATCAAACTAATGTAGCGTTTGGATGTTGGAATTGAGAGCTGAATTAGAAATTGGTATTGGGCTCCGCCAATTCCACTGTTTGAATGTCGCCAGAATTTGAAATTATCATTGGAGGCCCAATTCCATGGCATTGAAACATAACTGAGTTGCCCTGTCCACAATTCAGAGGCCCGACCCTCTGAATTCAGTGGCATTGGAGCGTCTTCATCGGGATTGCCGGTTTTCGAATTCAAAATTCAAAAAAAGTAGAAACAAAAATATGATTGCAAAATGTCGGTACCGGACCGGTTACCAGAAAAATCGAAAAAACCGGTCCGATCCGGTTTTCAAATTAAAAATTCAAAAAAATTGAAAATTAGAAACACAAATATGATTGCAAAACCGTCGGTAACCGGACCGGTTACCGGAAAAACTAAAAAGCCGGTCCGGTTTTCAAATTCAAAATTCAAATTTTTTTGAAAATTAAAAAAAATGAAATAAAAATATTTTTAAAAAACTAGATGAAATTTGCAGCGCAATAGTGGAAGAAGAATACGAAAATTCCATCGTGTTGTTGAGTTCCGTCGTCGGATTCAGCCCCTGAGTTGAATTGTAGCCCTCAATTCCATCTACATCCAACAATAGCAATTGGCATTGAGCTCATTTCAATGCCTAGCTGATTTGGTATTGAATCCAATTCAATTCCAAGGCCTCCAATATCTACATCCAAACGGACCCTAAGTGAAATGAAGTCTATTCCTTGGCAATATACTACCTCCGTCCTAAAATGTAAGCATTTTTTAACTTTGGAAGATCACGTTTGACCATTTGTCTTATTAAAAAGTTATGGAAAATATTTATTATTGTTATATTTTGTTTATTATCAGATATACTTTAAGCATAACTTATTTGTTTTATATTTTTATAAAAAATTTTTTGAATAAGACGAGCGGTCAAACGTGATGATGAAAAGTCAAAAAATGCTTATATTTTGAGACGGAGAGAGGGAGTACTACTTTTTAAATTTGAAGGGGCACCAGCTCGCTAGGCTACATTACAACTGCAACACAGGCGAGGCGGCACACTGTGGAAGAGTTGCGCGTAGAGAGGCGACAGTAGGAGAGACAAGAGGCGCAGCAGATAAGGTTTTTCTTGTGTTTATGATACCAATGCGGACACAGGACGGGATAGAATATGCCCATCATGCACCTCACAGGCCAGCTTCGTCCTCGCTCGACACAGTGGCGCACCGCCGCTTGCCGGTACGATGGGTACGAGTACGACTCGTGATCTCGCTCGATCGTGAAGCAGCATGCGCGCGTTTACTTCCATGTGTCCGCGTCATGCATGATGCAACAGCTATAGCACAGCTCCCGGACGACATGGGGGAGTACAGTACGTATATAGGAGTAGCATCATCGCAAAAAAAAAAAAAAGTACATAGGAGTAGCATGCCGGGCGTGACTTGTACGGTGGGTGGTGTGTCGGGCTTCACTGTGCGTCGATCGAGTAGAGCGTACGTGCGCTTCCATTTTTGTCGCGTTTTTTCTGTGTGCTGGAGAGATGAAAGGCGTTGCCGCGGAAGTTACGGAGCCGTTGTTTTAGTCATGAGTTCATCCCTTACGTCAGGTACGTACTCCTGTACAGTACAGATCGATGCAACAAAGCAGGAGACGAGCGAGGAGGAGGCGAGCAACATCTCCCGCCGGCCGGTGGGTGTCCCTCGCGTGGAGAAGCGTGCGGTGCGGGCACAGGCGCAGAGGCCGCCGATCGAGTAGTCACAAGCGAAACAGCGAAGAAGAAGAGAAAAGTCCTTTTTGTAGCCTCGCCACCGCCCTCTCATCACAGCCTGAGCTGGCTACTGTAGTCAGTCAGCGGGTTGGTTGGTTGTAACGAGGCGGCGCGGCCTGCTGTCTCATCATCAGTCATCACCGCCTGCATGATGCATGCATCGCATGCATGCACCGCCGGGAACGTCGGGGAATAATACTCTGCCCGTCCATGGACGGCCGCCGGCCGCAGCGGAAGCGACGCCAGGCCACGGGCTCGCCCGCCGACGCATGCATCACGGATTGCCCGTGGCGGGCCTGCTTGGGTTCAAGGGTATTCAAATGAATACCCATTATTTTTGACAAAAACTTTTATGCCAACAATGTATCTTTGTATATGCATGAAAAAAAATAAACACTTAAACATTCTCATCTAAACAAAAAGAAGCTCATCTATTTTGATATGTTGATCATTTCGTACCATTTTTGCAGGGTTCTGGTTATAAAAAATAGTGTTGCTCTGCATTATCTAGCAAACGTATTTGACTTATTTCGATTACTAAGAGTGAAGCCGTTTAGCAAACATCTTATCCAAACAATTTATTGGGAGGATGAGCCGTAAAAAACACTTTTATCAGCTTGGGCAAAACAACTTGTCACACTACTAGAAAACAGAAAATAACTTATTATCATCAGAATTGGTTTTTTAATGCTTGAAAGGCTTACTTATGCATAAATTAAGCAAAACACTATCGTAAACTGCCTAACGGGTAATAATTATGCGATTATTCATAATTTTGGTTGTCAAAAATTTTGAATACCCATACTTCAAATCCTGGGCCCTCCCCTGATTGCCCCCCGGACGCCTGAACGCCGGCCACTTCTAGCCTTTACCTCTGCTCCGTCGATGACCACGTCGTCGTCCCTCCTGGCCGGCCGGTCTGGCTCGCTCGATGACTGAGGCTTGTGCGTTCATCGATGTACCTTTTTCCTCCTGCTGCTTCAACTGTGCTGTACAGCAGTACGTACCGAGGCGCCGACGACGCCTCCTCGCCCGGTTTGGGCGAGCCGGCAGCTGGGGTCAGCCGACGTGGTTCGAGAGGCGGGCCGCCCGGACCGGGGATGGTCACCGTACGGTTAGCAAGTTACAGGCATGCATGCATGCAAGCAGCGGGGTTACATGAATCCACCTGATCCAATTAGGCAACCAGCTGACGTCTTTTGCAATCAAGTGAGTGGAGCATAATATTAATCAAATAATCTGCTGATGCCTCATCAACGCTAGCTGAAACGTACAGTCGTAACTACTACGTCCAAAAAACGATTTACCGGCCCGTTACCCATCTCTCTCTCGAGGACTGCTTGCGCTTGGTCTTTGCTTTGGCCTGAGCACCGTCGTCGGCAACCCACCACATCTTTCCTCTTTTGCTTCCCTCCTCTAGCTAGCGGGCGGCTGCAGGTGGGCAAAAGGTGCTCGTGGCGCGCATCGATCGCCCACAAGCTCACACGGTGGAACGCTGGTTGGGGAGGGCTACGGGCGCTTGCGGCATGCTCCTCGATCGGCTTCGTCGCATCCGTCCACAGCAAGCTTGGCGGTGAGACACATGGCTGGCAACACAACTGTCTGTGAACATATCAGCTAGCAGAATTGTAGTGGTGGCACGCTGATGTCAGCGGCACGCCACTGGAAGGTCAAATCAATGGTGGGATGTGCTGACGTAAGTGGCATCCTCCACTGGTAGGTCATTTCGTGGCGAGGTTGAGAGGAGGGATTTTCATGCATGTCGGGCACCTGTCACTATAGTAAATTAGCAAACCTCACTAAAGGCTCATTTTGTACTAGTTTTAGCTAATTAAACATGTGTAGGAATGGGTCTAGGATCTCAGAAAATACCTTTTGTAATATATCCTTGTAGTATGTGGCGTAATGATTCTTTAGCCCTTATCCACCGTGCGATCCAGCTTTGTTGGAATTGATTCTACTAGTAGAATCCGGCGGATCTAGCTACGCAATGACTAAAGAAGAAAGTGCACCGTGCAACAGATGCGGGTGCTAGATATATTCTACTAGCGAATGGCTTCGTAATGCAAGACTAATAAGCACCGATGTATAGATGAACTGATGGAGCTTAATGGAGACCAAAGGGGGCACTGGCCCCCTATTATCATCACTTTACTAGTACGTGTATATTCCTTGGTTGCCCCCCTTAACTAATTCTTTGGAGTACAATATGTACTGACCTTATATCGTAAGCATGTTTGTATAAGTTCGGAGGGAAATAAACATGCCCTAATTATTCACGACTTGACCACTGTTTCATTTCGCGCATTCAAATTCACTCCTGCACCGTGCCACCGTAAAGTCAGTCGTCTGCTGTGGCAGCAGCGCAACGATGCGGCCAACCATACGAAAGCCTGTTCAGAAGGAACAATTGCATGATGCTGAATGCACTACTCTGACTCTGCTCGCCCAATTCCCGGGTTACTCCTGAGAAGAGACAGGGGAGGTAGTAGTAGGAGTAGCTGATGACCAGCTAGCTATGGCCTATGAAAAAATTGCGTCACCCCAGGCCCAGCGATCGAGTGCCTGCCATTCCTTTCACCCATCAAATCAGAACCAAATCATTGCTGAAAAGAAAGAAAAGACGAGCTTTCACATCATATCTGACGACGGTGCCACCATCGCAAGAGCTGCGACCCCTACTCGAGTTAACAGTAACACACGCACAGACCCTGCATGGCTGCCGATGGAGTAGTACAAGCAAGGCTTGCAACGTTCAGATGCACTGGCTCGGGATCGCCAAGCTAGAGGCCGCGTGGTCTTTTTTATTATGTTTGCAGAGCGTAGCGTGAGCTCACCAAGTTGACCTGACAGCTGACATGCACCGACGCCTTTTGAATCGTCAAGAGGATGGATCATTCGACGATGGATCTACTAACAACAATGCTAAAAGGCTACTAGCAGTACTCCTAATCGAGCTTTGCAGGCTCGCAAGAGCGCGCAGGACTACTTTTCTGCATCAGCGATTCGGGCAGGACTCCTGAAGGACTTGCTTGTAAAGTTTTACACTATAATCTGCGCGAGTGTTAATGAAACAGTGGCCCCGCTAGCTGCAGTTATGAGCAAGTGGGTCTATTATTACGCATAAGCACACGTACGGCAAAAGCAAGCTCCGTGCAAGATCAGCTATAGAGCACTGTGCACTGAGCAGCCCAGCAGCAAGGACTCAGAGGCTTGAATTGCAGCACGGTTTGATGGGAGCCTGGTTCTTCTGCATGTCGCCTTTTTCCCGTTATTAGTGGAATATCCGAGGTTCAATCGACGGGTTTGCGGACGCTTACCAACAGTGGAACCCCATCAATTCCTTGTTTGTTTCGTCCGTCACAGTTTCTAGCACTGGCATCGGCCATAATACGGCGCACGTCGGGACCACGAGCGCGTGTTTGTTCGTGGCAAAGTGTTGCCGAATTACACTCATGTTCCGAGAAGGTTCCTCTTCCCATCCCAGTAACTAATTTGAAAATTATCACTGCCTCGAGACGAGCATCTTTGATCGCGATCGCAAGCGGCCGAGAACAAAACGAGAGAGCGGGGGGAGACAGAGCAGGCAGCGTGGCACAGTGCGGCGGGGAGACGCTTCCGCGCGGAGGCGTCGCCGTGTCCCGTCCCGGCGAGGGGAGGGAGGGACCAGCGGCGCAGGCTCGGCCAGCCGCGGTCGGGTTGGACCGACCGGCCGGACCCCGTTCTTCCATTCCACAGTGGCGGGCGGCGGGGCAGCGCACATGCGCGCCACCCCGCGGTCCGGCCCCACCACCAGGGAAGGGAGTAGTCTGTCAATCCGAATCCTAAACCACCATTCTCATCTCACATCAATCGCGGAGCCAGAGCCGATCATTGTTCCCTTGCCGTTTTTGGAGTTGTTTTAGCTACAGCAGCTACCAGTAGGTGGTGGTTTTGGTTCGAAAACGTCGTAGATTCCGTGGCGTTTTTTAAGCCGCAAGTACTGCAACTTTTCCGTTACCTCGTTTAATAGGCTTGAGATCGGATCCGTCTTTTCAGCAATCAGCAACCGTGATAAATTGACTAGAGTATTAAAAAAAATAGTATAGTATTCGTACAAAGCTCATCCCCGCTTCAAATTCTAGGTGTTCTGTACTCCTAGAATGATGCAACGAGGCGGTTATCATTTCTTGAAGCGCTAGCAGAAAGAGGCAAAAGAAGCGGCAATGTTCAGCAGAAACGAAACAGAGTTGTTTTCTTGGTAGAAGAAGTGGAATGTACATCCAAAGTGCAGCACTACTATGAAAAACGAAATAAAATCTCCCTACTTCCGATACACTTGCTTGTGAGTGACAGAGCCACAAACAAGAACAGTAGGGAGAGCTCCATCACATGATCACAAGGAGCACAGGATCACGAACAACGAACAGATAACGGGAGATTAATGAGAAACTAAGCACTATTAAGCTTAACTAATCATATGCGTTAAGCTAGCTAGCCGCCCCATCAATCTTCTCTGCAGAGGCGACCAGCTGGATGGAGGAGGAGGAGCTGCGTTTTTCACCATCGCCTCTGCAAGAACAAGTCGCGGTCCCTCATCTCGTCCGACGCGCGCTCGAAGCGGCTGACGACGGCCTTCCTGAAGTCGAACGCCTCCTGCGCCCGGTTGCACGACCTCTGCATGCCCACGCCGCTCAGGCTCGCGCGGGCCTCCAGGACCACCTCGCTCAGCGGCACCCGCTTCCGCGCGCTTCCGCCGCCGCCGGCGGAGTCCGGCCGCTGCTTCGGCGCGCTCTGCGACCGCGTCGTCTTCGCCTCCGACGACTGCGTGCTCGACATGTACCCGGGGCAGTTACCGCCGCACGCGCTCTTGGTCGGCGTCGCCGGCGGCGGCTGCGCGCACCGCGGCGTGCACTGCGCCGTCGCCGGCCGGGGCTTCTCCGCGGGCACCAGTCGCAGTCGGGGAACTGGCGCGAGCTCGGCACCGCGATGCGCGGGGGAAGGAAGTGGCACGGTAGGAGCGGCGACGACACGGAGGACTGCGCGTACCACCACTCGTCGCCGCCGGCGTCCGGCACCGGCGAGCTCGTCCGCAGCGACGACGCGCGGGACTTGGAGCTCGTCCGGCAGCCGCCGGTGTCCATCTCCACGATCTTGGGGCTCCGGTCGTACCCGCCGCCGTAGGACGACGTCTCGATGCTCGCCGACAGGCGGCGGCTGTACGCCGGCACGCCGCCGTGCTCGCTCTCGCGTGTCGTCCACGTACCGCTCTTGCTGCAGACACAAGCAACTCGGTCAGATTCGTCAGAAAACAAAACATGGAAACCTCGGACGAGGAGGACACGGTCGTCGCGAGCTCGCTTCTGGCAGAAGCAACCGAGGTGTACTACGTAGCCGTACCAGCGAGAAGCGTGGTCGGACGACGGGAGGGTGGTGGAGCGGCGGGAGCGCGGGCACGGCGCGGCAGCGGGCCGCGCGGACGGCGGCCTGCGCGCGGACGAGCGCCTGCATGCTCTGCAGCGTGGCGGCCGCCTGCTTCCTCACCAGGTAACCCCGCACCAGCGCCTGCAGCTTCACCAGCGCCTTGAGCGCTCGCAGCGCCTTCTTCGCCTGCCACAGTTGACGCGAGCAAATAATCTGTTAACATTGCGCAAGATTGGATTGTACTACTAAATTGCAAAAGCTAATCAGCAAGTACATGAACCCCCGAAAAAGGAATCTTTGGTGAACAGTGGAAACAGTAATGAGAATGAGTACGGTCTCGCTGTGCTAGCGTGACCACAGAACACGAACAGATCAAGAACAGAAGCATGTCTCACTCACCAGGAAGCCTCGGAACGCCGTCTGGATCTTGACGGCGGCGCCGGCGCGACCCCGCGGGTCGAGGCCGGCGGTGAAAACAGGCCCCCGGCTCGTCAGCCGGACGACCTCCACCGCGGCCTGCGCAGCCGCCACGGCCGCGTCCGCCGCCGCCGCGGTGGCCGCGGCGACGGCGATGGCGTGCTTGCTCTGCTCCCGCTCGTTCTCGCCGCCGCCGTACATGGACTTGAGCCACGCCGCCTCCGCCGCCCTCGCGATCGCCGCGTTGTTTCCTGCGGCGGCGGAGTCGACGGAGTCGCGCGACGACCTGGCGAAGCTCCAGCGCTTCCTGTCCGCCGGCGGCGGGACGGCGGCCGGCGCCGAGGCCCGCCTCTGGTCCTTCCCCTGCTCCTTCTTCCCGCCGCCCAGCAGGCTGCGGAACCACCGCGCCGCCTTGCCCATCGCCGGAATTCGCTGCCGCTGCCTCGCGCCGCCGGCGAGAGAGAGAGAGAGAGAGAGGGAGAGGGATCCGCGCCCGCGCGCGCTCCGAGCCAAACAGAGCAGGAGTGAGGAGCGCGAGGGTGAGGGTGGAGGCAGCGTTAAAAAAGGCAGACAAGTTTGAATAAGAGAGGGAAACCGGAAACGGCTGGATGGATGGATGGAGCCTGGACTGGAAGGAGGAGCGAGTTTCAAATAAAAAGAAGAGAAGGGTGCATTACAGGACAAAAACACAATGTCCCGGAGATTTGAAAAGCATAAAATACAGAGGGGAAAGAGCCGTCCTCACACTGGAGACTGGCAGTGAGTGATGCTGTTGAGGAATACTCCTTTTTTTTTGCGAAAAAATACTCCTACTTAACTGATTAAATTTGCTTTTAATTTGAACTGTTACTCGCACAAATGCACGACCTTGATGCGATTAAACATGTGCATTTCCATCCAAGAGACGGCATCATGTCACGAGTCATGGGAGCAAGCGAAGATGTGGTGCGTGCCCAGCGTTCAAAATGAGGCAGGATCAGTTCAAAAAGAGAGGAAGCTGGGAATCAATACAGTATCTTATTGCTGGAGTGACGTTGCATAAGCTCACACATCAGCATATACTAATAAGTCCACGCGCCACTAGCTCTGCTCCATGTGATCCATCGATCGATCTCGTAACGTCAGTGTCACCGATCGAGGGATATATAAAGTAGAATACTACAGTAATTAAACAAGCCTTTGTGGTGATCGAACTGCTACTCACTCGGCTGCAAACAAAAGCGCACCAACTGAGCCAGTTCAAAAATTTCGATCGGCAAGCTCTTGTCTCTCTTTTCTTGACGTGGTTTCGGGAAGACATGCATGAACCTGTGGAGACCCGTCACGTCTCGTGGACGAGCATGAAAAGGGAGAAAATTGCAAAGGTTATTTGGCCTTTGGGAGCGCTCCCTTTTTCTCGCGCTGGTGTAGCTTTCTTCCCCACTGCGCACCAACTTGCATTTGGCGCACCTGCCAGGTATTGCGAAAGCAGAGCATTCCTTCTACAAGCCCGCTCCTCCGAGGTCCCCTGCCATAGCGTACCTAGCAAAGAAGACGCTCGACAGAGGAGGAGAGCGCGCACGTGTACTTCAGTAGAAAGCAAATACTATACGGAGTACGTGCAAAAGTAAGGTGACGATGAACTTCTTTCAATTTACCAGCCACCCACGAGGGGATCTTTCTTCGTCTCTCAACCAGACGAAGCACCACAAATGACTTTTACTACTCGATTCGAGTGCATGCATGCATGGGCACACAGGGAGGGCTCCTCTCTCGTGAACACCACTTTGACTTGCGGCTCGGTAGGACACTGGGGGTGGCCACCACGCACTGGCCGGCAAAGCAAAGAGCGCCCGCGGCGTTGCGCAAAGGATCTCCGCGCGGACGTCACCCGGATAAAGGCGCCCGATCGACATGCACGTACGAGATGGGGTCGAGACTCGAGAGAATATAGATTCTCGTAGCAACATGCCAAGGAGCCGCCATGATAGGATTCTCCAAAAACCTCGAACGTGTGTAACGCCGGCCCATCAAGAGAGAGGCTTTTGCTTCTTTTGCATGGTGCCGGGCACGAGAGAATTCGTTCGAAATTCCAAAGCTAGAGGCCGGGCGGCCGTGCGTCGCCGGCGTCGTGGTGGGTGCACGCGCCGAGCCGGCCGTCGTCCGTCCATCCCCTCAGTGGAAGGCCGGCCGCACGTGCAGGCACGGTCCGGGCGCTGGTGGGCGAAGGAAAAGGAAAGGACTGTTCCTGTGGCTTGATTTGAACATGACATGCAGAGCGAAAAACTCAGCTAGCCGGCAGGACGCTGTGGCAGCAAAAGGCACAGGAGTTTCGTACCACTGCGGGCTGATACAGTCCTGGTAGTATCGTCAAATCTCTGTGTGGCGTCAGAGTGTGCGTGCGTGCGAGAGAGAGAGAGGGAGGCGTAAGCAGTCGCGTACTATGTGCTGCCGATGCGCGACGGCTCAAGTCAACCCAGCTGATGACTCTGAGGAAATGTTAGATGAGGTGAGCGCAGCGCAGTTAAACCTCCAATTTTACTGGAAGAACGTTTGTTTGTTTGTTTGACTGTTTCGCCGTCCGTTGTTGTTGCCAAGTTTCATGGGAAACATGCATGAAACCGGGAGGGAGTGTCCCGCGGGGGATAGGAGGATCGTCCCGAATTCGCGTTGGAACGTTCGGATGGTGAACTCCGAGACGAGAATGCACAGCCATCATCAAACTTTGACCAGCCTCGCTCGCCCAAGCAGGTTCCTTGCATCGGAGATGAAAGCAAGGGTAGCACAGTACTTCTACGTAGCACTAGTCTTTCATTAATTTCCCGATAGCGTGATGACATAACGCGGTGGGCACTCCAACGTGGCGTTGAAAGTTGAAGCTTCACCGTCCTTGCATTGGGCAAGAAACGCGCATCTTCATCTCATCCCACTCAGTGCTTTCGTGACAGCATGCAGGCATGGGGCAAGGGATCAGCCAGCATTTCCGAGTTATATATGCATGGCTCAATTCTTTTGGCATGTTTCGATTTCCTTGGCATGTCTCGGCAGGGGCGAGCGGCCGGGAGCACGAGTACGGAGCACTGTGTTCTATGGCGCCTCGGCCCGGCTTGGCGTCGCTCGGTTTGTCACGTACCGGTACGAATCGTGTGGGTTTGAACGAACGGGTGAAAGCGAGGCACAGACCCAATCATGTGCGTTTGAACCTCCCAAGGCCAAGGGGAAAGAAAAAGAAAAAAAGAAAGAGCTGCGGAATTCAGGGCAGGGAAACCCACGAAACTTCACCCCACCAAGGTGCAGCCGAAGTGGCAAAGCGGATGCGGCCCTTTTCAATCCGTGCCGAGGAATCAGCACTGGGTTTCCTCGCCCTTTCTTTCCTTTCTTCCCCTGCGATGCGGTGGTGCGCAGACACGTGCGGAACGGGGCTGCCCGTGCCAATGCCACACGCCGAGGCCGAAATGAATGCCCGCGCCACCAATCGCCGGCCCGGTCAACCTGGAGGAGCGTGGGTGTGCGTGCGGTGCAGGCCTCGGGTGCCATCAAACCAAAGCTATCCGCAGAACGCCGAGTTCTTTCTTTCTTTCTGTTTTCTTTGGGCAGAATGCGGTGCGATGCCCATGGTCGCTCACGGTCTACGACAAGGCGCGGCTAAAATCCACGAACAGAGCAGCACCTCCGTCCGTGCCGTGCCCTCAGTGCCTTCGCTTCGCCGCCCTGGCCTCGATGCTGACTGAAATCATCTCTGCTCGGCGCGGTGCGTACGCAGCTGCTCGCGGATCCGCGGCTGCGGCGTTCAAACTTTGGAGCGTCGACGGGCGAGCGGCATGACGGCGACACCGACACGGAGGCAAGGCCGAAATCTGCGGCCGGCCTTTTCCCCCTCCTCAATCGAATGGAGGAGCCCATTCCTTAGCTACCGGGCGGCCTTGCACCACTCGTGGGCTACTCTTGTTCCGGAGCCCACGGATCCGAATCTGTGGGCCACAATCTCTGCCATGCTCGTTTGGGCTGCAGCAGGCCCTGTTCCTCAAAGTAGCCCATCGGTCCGGCAGCTGGAGCGCGGCCAAGCGAGTAGTACGTGGTGGCAACGTCACTGTGGGCTTCATCTGAGAAGTGGAAAGATGGGCTGCAGATTTCAGCTCGGTTGGGTGCTAACTGGCCGGCCTGCTCAAGGCATACAGCAACAATGATGAGCGATTGATCTCATCACTCTCGCTTCCCTAACTTTCGCCGTCACCAGCCACCACGTGTGCGTACAACGGCGCATGCAGTACGCAAAAGGCAGTTGCAATTGAAAGCGTACATGACACATCCC
>JAAXCT010002333.1:0-80742 GCA_012490785.1 Eragrostis nindensis | reverse complement strand
CAACTCCTGAATTCCGAAGAGGTCGTCTGCCCCGGCTTATTCTGCCCCCGTAAAATCACTATTCGCGTAAAATCACTATTCGGCTCCTCCAATCTAATCCTGCCGCGCCACGCCACACCTGTGATCCGAATTCCGCGCCCGCCAACTCCCGGTCGTCCTCTCCCCGCCTCCCAACTCCCCATCGGTCCAATTAAAAAAAAAAAACTCCCCATCGGTTCTTGCTCCGCGCATCCCCCGTTTCGCCACGGCATGGATCTTTCTTCCTTCTCTTCCTCCTGAGCGAATCAGGTCGCCGCCGCCGCGGAGCCACGCCACCAACCAAGGAAGGCTGCCGCCATCGTGGCCGCACGCCCGAGCCCACACCATCTCCATCGCGCCAACCACACCGAGGAGCCGCACCGCCGCAATCACGCCGCATCAGCCGACGAACGCCGCCGCCACGCCCGTCGAGGAGGGGAACCGCCGCCTAGGATATTCGTGGCCTGGGCTGCGCTGCCCCAGGAGGAACGGGTGGTGAGCAGGCGGCAGCGCAGTAGATCTGCAACCGTCTACTTCTCTTCCCCGTTACGGCGTCCGCGTCCCTCCCTGCCTTGCCTCTCGACCTGGAGCAGGTACGCTGAGACGCGGTCACCAGGGACGCCGGCGGCTCTACCCACATACAACCTCGAAGAGAACACCGGGACGAGGTACGCAGCTAGCACTGCTCTCCCGTATTGGTTCATCTGCTATTATTCCAATTTCACACGGCAACCACTGCGATTTGCGATTAGTATGCAGGGATCCGTTTGCTTGTAGCCATGCGTGTGCTGTAGGAACATTGCTTCTAAAGGCATTATGAAGAACGATAGTTAATATTCACTTAGAGGTCGAATCAATTTATATTCAATATCTATGGTCTGCAATGCTAATTCTCTGGTCTTCAGACGTGCTACAAATATGCAATTTTTTGTCATCTAGGTTCAGATTTTCATCCATCATGCGTGCTGCTTTCTTAATAAACATGAGTTTTCTTGCTTAAGAGTGCAAAATATATGTACTTTGACAACTGGAATCGCCCAGTTCTTTCGTTCACAAGTTGCTATCTGAATCGTCTATCTTCACTAGAACAATTTCAGATGTTGTGCATGTGTTGGAAGGAATTGTTGGCTATGAACCAAGATACGCATAGGCAAATTGCGTGTCATACACAGGCAATTCTTGAACATATATGGACAAGAGGTAATAGACTTGGAATTCTCTGTAATGTTTTTCTTTTTCCCTCTGTCTCAAGTCATCGTCCCAATGATCATTTCGAAATATGAGGTACTCAGCCACTACATCTTAGTACTATCGTCTTTTATCTACAGTATCATCAGCATTTGTTGTTTCAATAATACTCTTGATTCAACCAGACAAATACATTTTTTTTCTATATAGATCAGTTCTAGCACTAAAAATGCTTTAAAGGAATATTTCTCCATATTCCTATCAAGTATATATGTTTCTTCAGATAAAAGACTCTAGATTTTATTTTTGACGCAAATTAAAAACTCTAGATTACTGGACTATATCTGTTTTACTATCAAAATAACTAGAGTATCAAACTATAAAGCAATTGGATTGCATTTCTGAATATTATAGATGAACTGCTAGCTAATATTTAATGCAGCTCATCTCAGTTCTGTCCACCGATTTCCATTTTGTTTTTTTATTAAAAAAATATCAGTTCCATATCTGCTAATAGGTATTCATGTTTCACAGATGTGACTTTCTAAAAAAGATGCAGCAAGGAGGTTAGAGAATCAGGGTGAATTATAGATGTGACTTTCTAAAAGCATGAGGCTCAGTTTGGTTAACAATTCTGAGCAACGCAAGCAGCTTCATACAGTTTCAGTTATCTCAATAGGAATGTGTTTGATCTATCCCATTGAAGAATAGATAGTTCTTTTGATATTGATAAATCAAATAGCTTAATGTGTGCTACATGTCTCCTCTTAGTTTCCTTATGTTGCTTCAGATTAATTTGGGTTCTCGGCTAAATCATTGTGCCCTCAGGTCAGCGGATGAAGAGGCACATAGAACAGCGATACTAGGGTCACAAGAGGAGCAATTTTTCATGCCGAGTTTAGTTTGCCTTCCATTATTTTTCATATTTCAATCTCTTTCAGAGCAATGCTTTTTGTTAATGGTATCTGATAGGATATTTATTTTGGGTGAGATATAATTGATAAGTGATGATAGTTCATCTTGCATGACAGAAACGTAACAATTGCAATCACGAACTATAGCTTTTTTCTGAATATTAATTGCAGCTCCTCTAAGCTATTTTCCTTGAATGATGCAGTGTACAAAATGAGTTTAGACCAATATTATGTATATTGGGTGATACTCTTAAACAAATCCTTTCTTTTCATTGGTCACTCACAAAAATTTGAAAAGAACAATAGCTTCTCTTAGAAGCAACATGATATTAGCAGCCTGGGAGCAATTCTCTTTGTTAATTGTTGTCTGAAAAAACATCTTTTTTTTTGTGGGATGAGAGATGTAATGATAGCTGATGATGGTTCATCTTGCATGATAGAAATGTAACAATGATAATTTGTTATGCTACTTTTTGAAGTTTGGAAATTTGCATGAGATTTTTTGTACATAATGGTCTAGAAATTGATAGCGTACTATTGTTCTGTATAGCTGCTTAATACTGGGGAGTTGATGCATGTACAGCCTTCTTAAAAATAGCAAGACGATAAGAGTCGACAAATTTTAATTTGATGCTAGCATAAGTAAATAAAGATTCACCTCACCTGGAGTGTAACTGAGTCTTCTTTTGTGAATTCAAACATAACTTTAAGTTTTGAATTCATTTTGTTTCAAAAAGATTGCATTCATAAACTTTCGGTGTGAAATGTAGTAATCATACAATAACTTCGAAGCCGCAGTAGATGTACCTCTATGGGACTAGGTACCGTGGGTAGTTCAGTAAAACATACTCCTTGTGTAAGCTATTAGTTGTTTGCGACGTCAGGAGCATAGTGAACTAAGCTATAGTTTGAAATTAATTCTCTTTCTTTTTCTGGAAAAAAAATGTAACTGCAATACTTTGGTAAGCATTGACGAGGATGTCGAATTCTTTGCCTGATAGTTGCTGGACTGAGCTCAGTAATGTGCAAGCTCTGCTACATGATATAGCTTAGCCTACATTTATAACATTATTTTCACTGATGAACAGGTCTTTTGTGGGGTTTATGGATGTTGCAAGTTCCTGTGTGATGAGCAAGATGCTGATTGAGAGGGGCAGTTGGACGGAGCATGTATTCATTTTTTGTTTCCTTTTAGAATGTAAAATAATTTTGCATCAGAATACAAGAGTGAGGAGCAAGCTGCTAAGAGGGCAATTTTTCCCATATTGATTTTGGTTTCCTGCCACAGTTAATTCAATCATCAGTGTGAAACTACTGCTGCTTTATCTCCTGTTATCTTAGACCAACAATTGCCTTCATCCGTGTTCATCTATTTTGGCGTTTCCTTTTATTTTGTAGTAAATTCACACAAATAATATTGACATATAAATTTTTTGTTTGCATTTTAATGCTCCGCACATGAATAGAATACCTAAATCAAGAGAACTAATTAAGTTATATGTTGACATTATGTGGATTGTTCATATTTGTTACTAAGTTAATATTACATTATTAATGTCGCTCCCGTAGCAACGCACGGGCACTCACCTAGTCTATTTCTAATTCCCTATTCTACTTCCAGGATAAAAATAAAACGATTTCTACTCGGGATTTTTAAAGACTTTTCCACACAATAAATCCTTAATGCAAACTATTCAGCATGAATGCAACAAAATTATATTATAGCCTATATTAATTAATTTAACTTAGAAAATAGTTCTTTTGCCTAAAAACAAATTGTCAACAACATAAATAAATCTATGAAAATTTTAATTTATTTCAAAAATCTTTAAAATTTAGTGAGAATTTAGTCACTTTCCGAAATTTGAAGTTTTGGCGTGTGACATTCTCCATCTACAGCCCGGGCCCACCATATTTAAACAATGTTCATGTTGTTTAAAAAGTCCGTAGACTACAAACCGAACATCCGAATTACAAACCTATTACAATGTTGCGATCCTTGCTATGAGATATTCGAAACTAGACCACACTTGACTATATTCTGCAAACTTTTTAAAAAATGCTCAAACATTATCTTATTAGTAGTAACCTATTTAATATTTAATTTATTATCTGCAATTATTTTAATATGCTCAAACGATTTAGAGCTTCAATTTAAGGGGCACTGCAGTCATTCACATGCATAATCCATTTCAGAAAACATCAGAAGAATCTGTTTTGCCAAACGGCTTAACTGGAGAAGTTGTTTTGACAGAGAATCCAGAACAAAACTACCTTAAAATCCAGTGCAGAATCTGTTCTTTGCAGAATCCGAAGCACTACGATACATGCCTTAAATATAGGATTTTTCCAAGGTTGAGGATGCCCCGGCCCATTTGGCCCAGCACGTTTTCCTCTATGTTGAACGGTCCACGAAGACAACCGGCATTTAGAGTTTGCAGGGTATACACTTACCTCCGTTTGGAAATACTTGTCACCCCCGAAAATCACTGTAGCACATTTGACTCTACGTTTTTTTCTACAAAATATTTAGATATTTGAAAGTATATAATACTAATGTAATGTGCTCAAACCTAGCAAACAATAGAGAGTTTGAAGTAACTAGAAATATTTTAGAGAAAAAACGTGTAGTAAAAGTTGCTATAGTGATTTTCTGGGTGACAAGTATTTCGAAACGGAGGGAAGTATTTTTTTACATGCCATCCACCCCTTGTGAAACGCTCTTGCCCCCCCCCCCCCCCCCCCCAAAAACCGCCGCCGTTCCCGTCTCACAACACGTCCGCCTCTTCTTGCTCGGTCGCCTCCCCGGTCCACGGACGCAATCCATCGTTCAGCCGAGTTCGCTGATTTTTGTGTTGTTTACCGGTGGATCTTCTTCGACCTTCAGGTGCGTAACATGTGATTTCCTCCTCTTTATCTTTCTGGCGCTCGATTCAGATTAGGTTATTAGGATTATCTTGGGCGGAAGAGTTGCTGTAGGAGTAGGATTGGGCCAATCAATTATTTTTATGATGAAGGATCTGTCGATTAAGAGTTGCTAGTCAAGATTGAGTCATACACCCCTTTTTTTCTGGCGCAGGGTAGATAACACGAAAGCTTTGAGAAGGATGCCCAAGCGTCGGCGGTCCGATGGCCGTGGCGGCGGCCGTTCGGCAAAGCGTCGGCGGCAGCACCTTTACCTTGTCTTTGATGACTGGAAGTGGGGACACAGCGTCCGCAAGGTAGACCTGTCGTCCGACACTGATTCCGGAGGCGCCTTGCTGCAAATGCCTCGTGCTATCTTCTGCATGGAGGCTCAGCATGAGTATTCGCAGTACATAACCGCTGCCTTTGGCTCAAAGATCATTCCCATGCCTGTCAAGAGGAGTGCCATGCCTCCCAATACGGACGGCTCTGGTTCTCTTCACTTATTCGACATCCGTGAGCGGTGCCTTACCTTGGGCCCTCTGCCCATGGTTGATCTGGTTAACCCCATCTGCATTCCCATTGGCGATAAGCTATTCGTGCTGTCCTCCGATTTCTTTCAGGTGCTTCACCTGCCTTCAGTGGATGAACCAGACAGCTCGTGCCGGGAGGGTTCATGGTGCACGCTTCCCCTGCAACCTTTCCATGGTGATCAAATCACCTCCTATGCTGTGCACCCAGATGGAAGGACGATCTTCGTTAGCGCCAAGAAGTTTGCCACATCCACCTTGACCACCTACACCTTTGACACAGCAGAACCACGCTCTGAATGGAAGAAACAAGGTGACTGGGCCCTTCCCTTCACTGGCCGCGCACATTTTGACCCTAACTTGAAGGCCTGGGTCGGCATTAGAGGTGATCTGAATTCTATTAGATACATCTGCGCCTGTGATGTGGTATCAGCCAAGTCAGACGATGGTGGCGGGATTTGCCCATATTGGAAGGTCAGCAAGGAGACTCTGTTCAGCAAGGATCGAGGTGAGATGCACATTGGAGCCAATCTTGTGTTCATGGGAAGTAACAAGTTGTGTCTCGTGGAGAGTGTCTCCATCAATAATGGAGATAGCCCTACGCCCTGCCTAAGTGAATGCTGCCAGTTCCGAGTGGTTACGTTTTCTCTCGAGTATGACAAGAATGGAGACCTGACTGCCAACAACCACCGGGTTCGATACTACCAAGTTCCGGAAACAGCTTTAGGGTATTCCCTGTTGGAACCAGTGGCATTCTGGTTGTGAGGACTGAGGACTGTGATAATATTTCAGAGCGTTCTGGATGCTACTATGTGGCCTATGGAGTTCTATGCTGTGAGTGTGGTTTGTGTGGACTAAATAAAAATACAGTGCTGTATCGCCAATCTAAACTCTACTGTATAATCTAAACTGTAGTATGAATTTGTGCTTTTCTGTTGCCCGGGTAGCTCAGCGGGAAGTCAATTTTTCAGTTGATCGTGTAAACAGCCATTTCTGATGTGTTTGTAATTTTTAGTCAGTCGTTATTAGTAGGATTTAACAGTTACAAAATGCCAAAAAAAAGGGGAAACGAAAATCTTTCACCAGTTTGGTTTCCACGCAACAACAGTACAAATTATAAATTGTTATTCTTATTTTGTGAACCAGAGGAAGCGGCTCATTAGAATTTCTGGTGGAATTCATCTGGAAGGAGCCTGGGATGTTGCCTTAAAGATGCAAACTACTGTCAATATCTGAATGTAGCGTTGCCTCCAGCATAGGACACCATTCTTCCTGTTACTTTTGAAATTTAGACAGATGATTTAAATAGACTTTGTACATTCATGCGTGAACTACTCGGGATTAGGATTTAACCTACTTTGTTCCTGTTCATATTACTGTTAGGTGGATTGTTTTGCTTACCTGTGCGACGCGAGATAGAGGTGCATGCGATATATCCTGAATGCTTTTTCTGGGGAGCACATAGGTTGCTTGACGAAATGCCTATTAGTGACCTGAATATTTTGAAAACAATTGTTTGCTGATACGTTGTCCTGCCAAATACACAATTAATCAAAATTGGGGCAAATTGGCAAAGCTTTGATAAACAATGCAGAGTTTGCAAAGGGCATATATGCTTTTTTACATGCCATTTAACACGTTAAGAGGTTCAAATGAAATAGAGTTAATTTAACAAAACCACAACTATTTGGTCTCATGTTGCAAGGAACCACAACTTTTGTAACAAGTTTCACAAAACCACAACTTTTAGTTTGGGCTCACATGTCAGCCACACAAAAGTGCATAGGGCCAATAGAGGATGACAAGTGGGCCCAGGACCAAAATCTGTGGTTTCGTGCAACAAGTGACACAAATAGTTGTGGTTTTGTGAAATTGGTTTCAAAAGTTGTGGTTCTTTGCAATATGGGACCAAATAATTGTGGTTTTGTGAAATTAACTCAATGAAATAGGGCTTACTCATGTTTTCAGATTCAAAAAACATGACCGATTTTGCAAACTCTAGAAAAGATGACTGTTTTGCAATTGCCCTGCATAAGATCCTATCCGCAGCTTTCCATGTGTCGGTGTTTAACCGGCCGACTAGCAGCTTTGGCTAATCGCAATTAGCAACGTAACCTGCCCCTCTCTGAAACTCTGAAGTCGTCTCTTCCGTCACCTCAAGAGCTCTCGCTCTTGTCCTCTCCTGCCCCTCTATAAACCCGCCTCCGTTTCCCTCTCCCCTGCACCAGATCAAAACGGCAAAACCCCGCATCCGTCTCCCGCAATTGACCGCGACTGCTGCTTCGTCCCAGGTACGCGTGATCCCGTGCCCCTTACCTCTCCCGATTCCCACGCTTGCGCATGGTGCTGAGTTGCTCTCGCTCTGGTGACCTGCAGGTGGTTCTCTCGGCTCCGGTCGGCTCGGATCGCGGCGTGAGGAGTTCCGGCATCAAGGTGAGTGCCTCGATGCCTTCGGTGCTAAAATTTCGCTCCTTTTCGCCCTTTCTTTTTTCTCTTGGGGGAATCTTGTGCGATTCGGTGGGCTCTGTGTTGGTGGAGTAGAAAAAGGCAGATTGATTCGAACATGTAATAAATGATATGTTGGATAGCTCTACAAGATTGGGGATTCATGTTGTTTTGATATGCAGATTAGTAAATCACACTTTTCACTTGCGCAAATATCCACAAACATCTTCAATAATTGAGGATTCTTATCATTCTCGTCAGTCATTTTGACTGTTCATCCTGAACTCATAAAATCATATCCTGAATGACAAAAACTGTGTGCTAAATGGCCTTTTGCTATGCTCTAGGTTAGCAAAAATGTTAGCTTCAGCGACAAACAATGGATGGGCGCCACATTGGCGTGGGAGAGCAAGGCAACGCGGCCCAGGCACGCGAACAAGGTGCTCTGCATGTCAGTCCAGCAGGCAAGCAAGAGCAAAGTCGCTGTTGCGCCCCACCATCTTGAGAATGCAAAAGAGCCACCACTTAACCTACAAACCGAAGGAGTCCTACACGGCCACCATTGTCTCGGTGGAGAGACTTGTTGGTCCCAAGGCTCCGGCTGAGATATGCCATCGGTGCCTGTGTTGGGGATGAAGTTCGATTCCGTCGAGGAAGCCAAGGATTCTACTACGGGTACGGCGAGCGGGTGGGGTTCAAGGCGCGCGCGGGCTCCAACCGCCGCTCGGTTGGGGATGGTGAGTAAATCATGCAGCGGTTCCTCTGCTGGAGGGGCAATTACGCGAATCGCGGGAGTAAAGGGAAGGATTCGGATGAGGGGAAGGAGTTGGTGGAGGTGGATGAGGATGCTGCTGCTCCTGTTGCTGCGGGGAAGAGGAAGAGAGAGCCCTATAAGACGAGGAGCCGCAAGCCTGTGATGAAGGGCTTGGAGGTGATTGAGGTGGAGAAGGGTCTTGTGATGGCGGACGCAGGAAATGGGAGGGGTTCCAGGAGGGGTAAGAGTAAGAAGGACCTTGCTGAGAAGGATGGGGAGCCTTTTGGCATGCATATGGCACATGATGGTACTGCTGATGACGAGGATGAGGATGAAGGGGAAGGTGGCGAGGATGGAGTGGATGAGGAAGTCCAGGTGGTAGTGAAGGAAAAGAGAGGAGGGAAGATCAAGGAAGAACGTTACAGAGGACGATGCCCTGCAGGCACGTGTGTTGAGGGAGCTGGGTTTGAGGGCGTCACAGTACGATAGCGATGAGCGGAAGAAGAGACTCAGCAAGTACCTCTCCAAGCGTCAGAGCAGACCTGCCTCAGGCAGGCCTACTAAGGTAAATTAGCTTTAAGCCTGATATAAGTTGAAGAACACATTGTGAATTATAAATTTATAATGTTGTATGCTGTAGAGTAAAATGTGTGCACGCATTGTGGATCAATGGGTGCTATGAAACTTGGCACCTTGATATCATTTTCCATCTTTCTTAATAGAAGGGAAAGAAGTTAAACAAAAATCCCCTTGTTCTAGTATGACGGGAGCTGTCATTGCTTTTAGTTAAAGCAATTTACTATATAAAACAATCAAATTTGGAAGGCGATATGAAATTTTCTGATATCACTGTTAGCTGTGTTGATTGTGTCAGCAAGTGAAAAGAGTGAAAGATAGCCATCTTAACGACACAACACCATTGCATGAATACCTTTTGATAATTAGCTATTCTTGAGCATGGTAACAGTTAAAGTATGGTAATGTATATATTTGGTCCCTGTTTACCAGAGGCCCGCTATGCCGCATTCGATGTAGGATATGGCTGAAATACTTGTGTCATTTTTCTTATAGCTCTTGAAAAAGATGTCGTTCTCTGCTTAACTCACCTCAGCAGATTAAAGGGGTCATGTGAGCGGATCTAATCTCACAGTCGTGCCCAACGTTTGCAATGTTATTCAAATTTAGGACAGGGTAACATATGCATTTTTTTTTTGAGATTACACAGTACAACTCAGACACTCACAACGCACGCACACTCACCCCTATGAACACACGTACGCAAACCCTACCCCTATGAGTATCTTCGAAGACTGAGCCGGCAAATCCAGAGATACGAAGTCACCACTGGCGCCTCGCTGTCGACGGGAGCGTCGCCTACCACTGAAAGCACAAATGCCGTTAAATCCTTGAAAATTCGCTCCCACAGGGAGTCGAACCTAGGACCTGAGTGGTGTTACTCGGAAGCCTTAACCACTAGGCTAAGACCCCTTTCACACATATGCATATATGGATGAATAGCAGTGTTGGTGTATAGAGGCCCATGTATAGAGGCCCATCTAGTGGCCTATGTATAGGAGTATATATCCCACCCTTCTAGGGTTTGGAGGAATACAATTGAGTTTTCTCCCCATTCCAACATGGTATCACAGCCACCTCTTCTTCTTCTCCCTCCCTCCCTCCTCTAGCCGCCGGCGCCGCCCTCCCCTTCCCCCTCCTCCTTCCCACCTCTTCCCTCCTCCTACGCCGCCGCCCTCACCGCAGCCGCCGCCGCCCCCGTTGATCCCGCCGCCGCCGCCGCCGCGGGTGCCGCGCCACCGCCCCCGCCCCCGCCTCCGCCGTCTCGGGGCTGGCGCGTTTGCGGTCTCCGTCGCCCCGGCCGCCTCCGGCCCCGTCGCCCCTCAGCCGCCGCCGCGCAGCCGCCACTGGGCCCTGCCCTGGCCGGCGCGGGCGCCAGAGCCGCCGCTGTGGCCGCCTCCTCTCCTTCCTCCGCGTTTGCTCGGATGGGCTTACCGCCGGGCTTCACCTACACCGGTTTGGGCCTCCCGCCGGACCTCGTCACCGTCGCTCCGCCCCCTGCGCACCATCCCCTCCACGCTGCGGGCCCACCGATACTCTCCGAGCGGGCCGCTTCCGCGGACACCGCCCTTGCTGCTGCCCTCCTCGCGGCGAAGACCGAGGCTTTGGCGGCCCAGGAGCGGGTCCACGCGGCCGCTCTCGCCTGGGAGCGCGAGCGCACTGAGGCGGATGCCCTCGCACGCCGGGTTGCCGAGGCGGAGCACTACATGCTCCTCTCCGCCGGTCAGCAGCCTGTCATCCCCTTCGCCGACACCGCCGCCTCGTCTTCCCGGCCGCCTCTGCCCGATGGTCCCGGTCCCCGCCTCGACGCGAGCGATCCGATGGTCGCCCAGCTCCACCTCCAGGCTGTCGACGTCCAGAACCTCCGCGCTCTGGTCTCCGTCGTCCTCGACCCATCGTCCACCTCCTATGGCCGCTGGCGCGACCAGGTCCTCCTCGCCCTCTGCCGCTACGCCCTCGACGACCACGTCCTCACCGACACCCCCGTTCAGGTGCGGGATGGGCTCTGGCTGCACCTCGACAGCATCGTCGTGTCCTGGATCTTCGGGACCGTCTCCCCAGATCTCCAGGACCTCATCCGGACTCCCGGAGACACCGCGCGCCAGGCCTGGCTGGCTCTCGAGGGCCAGTTCCTCGACAACGCCGAGGCCCGGACTCTTCGCCTCGATGCGTCGTTCCGCACCTTCGAGCAGGGGGATCTTTCCGTCGGCGACTACTATCGGAAGATGAAGGGCATGGCGGATGCCCTCCACAACCTTGACTGCCCGGTGAGCGACCGGATCCTGGTCCTCCATGTCCTGAGGGGTCTCAACAGCAACTATGACCTCCTCCGGACCTGGATCCCTCGGCAGCGGCCGTTCCCCACCTTCCAGCAGGTGAAGGATGACCTCAGCTTCGACGAGATCACCCGGGGCCTCGCGCGTGGCTCCTCCTCCTCGTCCACCTCCACCGCCCTCGTGACTGCACCACCGGCTCCTGTAGCCCCGCCTACCACTTCACTCCTTGGCACTCCTCCCCCCGGGCCAAGCGGGGGTGTGTTGGGGGGGGGGGGGTCGTAACGACCGTCGTCGCCGTCGCGGGCGTGGTGGTGGGTCTGGTGGGGGCCGTGGGGGAGGCCGTGGCGCTCCTGCAGCGACTCGTCCCCCTAGAGGTACTCCCTGGCCATCCTCCACCAACCCATGGTCAGGGCGTATCTCGATGTGGCCGTTCCAGCCTTCGGGAGGCGGGGCTCGTCCTCCGCACCAGCCCGTGGCCATGTTCGCTGGCCCTGCTTCCCAGGTGTCCTGGACTCCTCCCGCTCAGGCTAGCCAGCCTCCGTCCTGGCCGGGGGGTGGACTCCACCCGCTCAGCCCAGCCAGCCTTCGACCTGGCCTGGGGGTGGGACCAGGCGGCGCTGGCCCAGTCTTTCAGCACCATGCAACTGACACCGCCGATGGAGTGGATCGCTGACTCGGGCGCCTCGTACCACACCACGCCGGATGCTAGTATTCTTTCTTCCGCCCATCCTCCCCATCCTTCCTGTCCTTCAGCCATCATGGTCGGCAATAGCTCTTGTCTTCCTGTCACCTCTGTGGGCACTGTTCCTGGTTCTTTTCGCCTTCCTAATGTTCTTGTTGCTCCTCAGATGGTTCACAACCTTCTTTCCATTCGCAAATTTAGTGCTGACAATTCCTGTTCTGCTGAGTTTGACTCTTCTGGTCTTACTGCGAAGGATTCGGCTTCCCAGCGTCCACTCCTCCGATGTGACAGCCAGGGACCCCTTTACACCCTCCGTCTTCCTGCTTCCGCTGCTTCATCGCCGCCTTCCTCTTCGCCAGCAGCTTTTGCCACTACATCTTCTTCCACGACTTGGCACCGCCGGCTTGGTCATCCCAGCCGCGACGTTTTGGCTTGACTCTGTCGCAGTGCAGATCTCTCTTGTACTAGGACATCTGATGAGCACCTTTGTCATGCGTGCCAGTTAGGTCGTCATGTTAGACTTCCTTTTTCTGTTTCTTCTTCGCATGCGAGTCATGCTTTTGATCTCATTCACTGTGATCTGTGGACTTCTCCTGTACTCAGCATTTCTGGCTATAAGTACTATCTGGTGATTGTTGATGACTTCTCTCATTACTCTTAGACCTTTCTGTTGCGTGCGAAGTCCGACACGTTCTCCACCCTCCTCCACTTCTTTGCCTGGGTTACCACTCAGTTCGGCCTCACCATCAAGGCCGTCTAGTGTGACAACGGTCATGAGTTCGATAATCACACCTCCCGTGCCTTCTTCCTCTACCGCGGCGTTCACTTGCGTATGTCTTGTCCGTATACCTCCTCTCAGAACGGCAAGGCTGAGCGGATGATCCGCACCACGAACGATGTCGTGGGCACCCTCCTTCTCTAGGCTTCCCTTCCAGCCCGCTTCTGGGCCGAGGGCCTTCACACTGCTACCTACCTTCTTAACCGTCTCCCTTCCACTGCCTCTCCTGCTCCCACTCCACACCATGCCCTTTTCGGCACACCTCCTCGGTATGACCACCTTCGTGTCTTCGGGTGTGCCTGCTACCCTAACACCTCCGCCACCACTCCTCACAAGTTGGCGCCCCGTTCGACTCGGTGTGTGTTCCTTGGCTACTCCCCTGACCACAAGGGGTATCGCTGCTTTGACCTTACCTCTCGCCGTATCCTTATTTCTCGGCACGTCGTGTTTGATGAGTCCGATTTCCCCTACTCCACCTCCACTACTCCCTCTCTTGATCCCGAGCTGGAGTCTGTGTTTCCGACTGACCCGGTGGCCCAGTCACCTGTCTCTGTGTACCCTTTACCTGCAGGTCTTCGGAGCACCTTGACACCGCTTCCGGCGCCCTCTCCCGCGCCACGCGCGGCCCCGGAGCCCCCTCCCGCGCCACGCGCGGCCCCTGCGCGCTACGCCCAGCCCGCGCTCGTCTACCGGCGCAGGTCGGCGCCGGCCCCAGAGCCGCCGCCGGCCGACACTCGGGCTCGCTCACGCCTCGACCCGGTGGTGTACCACCCGCCTGTCCTCCATCGGGATCCCGGCCACATTCATCTCATGGTGACACAGCGGGCGGCGGGCGTTCTCCGGCCTTCGGCCCTCTCCGCCACCACGGAAGAGCTGGTGATCTCTCCGCTTCTCTCCTCTGTCCGTGGCGCCCTGGCTGATCCTCACTAGCGTCGGGCGATGGAGGAGGAGTATGCAGCCTTACTTGCCAACCAGACGTGGGATCTCGTGCCTCGTCCTCCTGGTGGCAATGTGGTCACAGGGAAGTGGATCTGGACGCATAAGCGTTGTGCTGACGGCTCACTGGATCACTACAAGGCTCGCTGGGTTCTCAGGGGCTTCACCCAGCGGCCTGGAGTGGATTATGATGAGACTTTCAGCCCGGTGGTCAAGCCTGCTACAGTCCGCACGGTTCTTTGGCTTGCTCTCTCTTGCTCATGGCCTGTGCATCAGCTGGATGTCAAGAACGCGTTCCTACATGGCACTCTGTCAGAGACAGTCTACTGCAGCCAGCCAGCGGGGTTTGTGGATCCCAGTCGTTCTGACATGGTTTGCCGCCTCAACAAGTCCCTCTATGGTTTGAAGCAGGCTCCTCGGGCTTGGTACTCTTGGTTTGCCACGTTCCTGGTCTCCTTGGGGTTCACCGAGTGCAAGTCGGATACCTCCCTGTTTGTCTACCACCGTGGCACTGACACTGCATATCAGCTGCTGTATGTTGACGACATCATACTCGCTGCGTCCAGTCAGACCTTGCTCCAGCACATCATCCAGTCCTTACAGCAGGAGTTTGCTATGAAGGATCTGGGTGTCCTTCATCACTTCTTGGGAGTCACTGTTGAGCCTCGTCCGTCTGGCCTGTTTCTCCACCAGCGACAGTATGCTCTTGATATTCTGGAGCGCGCAGGGATGACTGATTGCAAGCCGTGGTCCACCCCTGTTGACACTCATGCCAAGCTATCTGCAGATTTGGGTGATCCTGTTGCTGACCCGACTGCCTATAGGAGCCTTGCTGGTGCCTTGCAGTACCTCACCTTCACCAGGCCTGATATCACTTATGCCATCCAGCAGGTCTGTCTTCACATGCATGATCCTCGCGAGTCGCACATTGCTGCTCTGAAGCGCCTCCTCCGCTATGTTCGTGGCACGGTTGACTACGGCCTGGCTCTTCACCGGTCTCCTTCTGCTGAGCTCGTTGTCTACATGGACGCTGACTGGGCTGGCTGTCCGGACACTCGTCGCTCCACCTCAGGCTATGCCGTCTTTCTCGGCGTTAACCTTGTCTCTTGGTCATCCAAGCGACAGCCTGTGGTCTCCCGTTCCAGTGCAGACGGGGAGTACCGGGCTGTGGCTAACGGTGTGGCTGAGGCGTCCTGGCTCCGACAGCTCTTGGCGGAGCTCCACAGCCCGCTCGCCAAGAGCACTCTTGTCTACTGCGACAACGTCAGCGCCGTGTACCTCTCCACCAACCCGGTTCAGCATCAGCGGACGAAGCATGTAGATATCGACCTCCACTTTGTTCGGGACCGAGTCGCCATTGGGCAAGTTCGGGTCCTCCATGTCCCCACTACCTCCCAGTTTGCCGACATCTTCACCAAGGGTCTTCCCTCCTCGACCATCTCAGAGTTTCTCTCCAGTCTCAACGTAACCGGTGGCTAGTTGTGACTGCCGGGGGGTGTGAGTTCTTATCTTTATTCTTGTGTCCAGTCTTGAACTCCGCTGCGCCGGTAAGTTCAGACTGCGGGAGGGTGTTGGTGTATAGAGGCCCATGTATAGAGGCCCATCTAGTGGCCCATGTATAGGAGTATATATCTCACCCTTCTAGGGTTTGGAGGAATACAATTGAGTTTTCTCCCCATTCCAACAAGCAGCTCTGAGAGATTGCCTCTGATCAATTTAGTAATCAAAGAGAGATTAGAAACAAGGTGGGAGAAGAGGAGAGGCACTAGTCTACGGGGGTGTTTGCTTGGACGCCACAGTCCGCCACACCTAATATTCGGCGCATGAGGTGCGTGCTTGGTTGCTGCAAAAGCTTTGGCTGCCACTACTGTTTTTCTTGTCGTTTAGCCTTTGGTTGCTTGTCCTATTGCTGTGGCGAGTGTGGCGCACTTTTTTTCCACCACAGCCGCAGCGACGCCAAAGGTTTGGCTTGGGGAACTATGTCCAGGAACCAAACATCCTCTAGATCGTGTCGTTCCGGTTGCACGTTCTGTTGCTGAGTTTAAAAATTGAACAATTGATCTAGCACTGTTTTAGAATTTTTGTTACCAATAATCAGTTTAAGTATATTTAGAAACTTCAAGGTTTTCGGGCACATGCCAAACAAAATTATATGTAGATTTTTTGTTTCCACTTGTTGTGATATGTGTTTTTGCCCTTTTTAGATTGCCTCACGGCAAGCTTTGGCTGAAAGACGTAAGCGTGGTGATGGAGGTAGATTTCTGGCAAGTGAAGGACATCAGGTGACTTCCTTACCTTAAAGCCTGTATATACTCTAGAATCTTTGAACTATTTAAATGCGTTTATTAGAGATTTGTTAGTCAATTAACCAGATTGAATGGCACAAACTTATGCCTAATAAATGATATTCACTCAATGAAAAAAAAAAGGTTGACCTAAAATCTGCACTGAAATTATAATAGTTGGTTAGGAGATTCAAATTAACTCTGTATTTTGTATACACAATGGCTAGATCCATAAACGTGGAGGTATTTGTCTGATTTTTTATTGGAAAATATGTGTTGCGACCTCATTTGCATATCTGCTTTCCATTTTATACAGAACGTGGAGGTATTTGCCTGATTTTTAATAAATTTAATTCTGGATTATCTTTTAAACTAACTAGTTACAATGCACGTGCGACACGCACGTGATTAAAAAGATACATCACTTGGCAAGACCTTTATATTACAACATAAATTCTGTCAATCAAAGTTAAAACATTTTGTGGTGGTTCCTATTTCATCAAAAAAAAAAGTTCAATTGCTTCCCAAAAAGGAACTAAAGCATGCTTTCAATGGATGCATTCAAGACATTTCCCTGTGGAACAAAGCCATGCAAAATACAGACTATCAAGTAAATGTTGTTTGATATCCTAATAGAAAATTGTGACAGTCACAACAGGAACATAAGTTGTAGAGCACGCCTGAGAAAACATCAGCTATGTTTTAGTAACAAATATGTTTAGGTAACGAATAAAGTTAGCAACACCTGGATCCAATTTTGTTGGGCACTTGAGCTACCCAGACAACAGGGGCGGAGCCCAGTGGAGATCATCCTGGGCTCCGGCCCACCCTTGCCTGATGGAAAATCACAAAGATCAGGTGACTGCACTAGCCAGAGCTAAGCGCAAACGGATAATACATGGCCTAATTGAAGCGATGGCCCTTTGAGGCATCAATCTCTCAGTAGCTTTTCTTTCTCAGGTGCCAAGGGACGATAGCACGATGTATGCGGAAGCAATACGAAGCAGCGGTTGTTGCCGCTGGCTGCACTAGCCACCGGCGCCTAATCTTGTATTGGACTGGCCCCCTCTTGGCATCAAGTCACGCTCCGCCACTGCCAGACAATATAAAAAATGGATGAGCCAAGCCAATACATGAGGATCAGTTCCTGTATATTGAAATACTATACTGATTCGTGACATACGTCAATGATGAGCCAAAATGAAAAATGGTGATGAATCTCTGAATTCATATGAGACCAGTGTACCAATCTGTACTTCTCACTGAATGAATGAATCATCTGCATATTTGCAAAATAAATCAACGAAAATAGAAAGCAGATAAAGTGGAAAATTTGTGCGATATGAAGCTTTGAACTTAAGGAGCATAAGACTGCATTCTAAATCATTATGTCTATACCTAATCAAACTCCGAAGAATGAAATATTCATATGTATATATATACCATAACTGCAACTTCCACATGAAGTGTTTTGATCATCCTTTTTCAGATTGCAGTATTTCCTCCACCATATGCACATTGCATTCAGGTTTATGCAAGCATCACCATGTTAAATCCTTATCCTGGAGCGGTGAGGACTGTGGATACAAGAGCACTGAAATTTATGATAGAACAAATTATACAACCCATCTGTCATATGGCAGTAGAAATCAAATCAGGTCATACCATTTGAAACATATGCGGTTATATCCTAAAATACAAACTGCAGAAACTGTTTCTGGCTGACAATAGTGTCTATTACAAGCTGCCAAGCAATTACGTAGCACATTTCTTCTGGTTACACTCTAAAAATACAAACTGCAGAAACGGGCCCTTTTGTCACCAGGAAGACATGATGTGCAAAATAGTGAGGTTACACTCCATCTTCTCAAGAATAGCATTCTCCATGTCAAGAACCCACTGCCTTTGTTTAGCATTGTTAGATTTTTCATATTTATTCGCAGACCTGCAATACAAGAATGGTGGGAAGTTCTAATAACCGTGAGAAACATTTTCTAAACCCTTAAAGAACCAGTTTAGAGAATAATCATTTTCACCCTGCCATCTTATCTACCCTGCCATCTAAACCGTCCTGCCATATCGTGGGCCCAAAATCCAACGCATCGAATCGTCTTACCCATCCTCAGCGTAACGCTCCCCTCCTCTCCCGCAACAATTACGTTAGTTTTTTTGGAAGTGTTGCATCACCGTAACGCTCTAAAAAATGATTTTTCGCACCAATGGATTGCTCTACTCGCCCGCCCATCCAATCCTTGTTTTACGCTTGATTATTTCCTTTGATTTCCTTCCTTCCATATCTCCTTCCTCTTGATCCTCGTGGAGGGACGGAGGGATCCCCTTGAAGTTTTCTTCCCATCGCCATGGGTTCAGGGACGGCAAGTGCCGTCGTCGTCGTCGTACCTGGATGGTGGACTGCGGTGGCCGCGGCCGTCGCGGCGTCGCCGCACGGAGGTACACGACACGAGGCACAGCCATGTCGTCCCTACGCGCCGCCGGAGGAAAGCCGGATCCCGGCGCCATCTCTCCCCTAGCAAAGCCGCCCGCCGCCAGAGAAGAACCGCGCGGGCTCGCGGGAGAGAAGGAGACGTCCCACCTCCGTCGAGGTTATCTCATCCTGACCGTGCCTTGAACCTCCCTCACATCACTTCTTCACCTGAGGTATTCGTCCGTCAAATCCTCTGCTGCGAATCAATGGTTAGACTTTTATTCAGGCACGCACATGTTCAATAGGTGTCCTTGGCTTCTTACGTCTGAATTGATTTCGGTACCAGTGCAGAGGCAACTATCGTAGGAGATTCTGACTTTTGAATCTGAAACTCCTATCTCCAGATGAACCACTGCTTGTACCATTCTGCTTCTTTTATGTAGAACCCGTTAGAATCATGATTTGTGGAGTCTAAACAATTGGGTCATCTTTCTGGTAGTGTTTTTACTGTATTTTGTATGCAACGAAGAAAAGCTCAACGAAAGGTAAATGCTGTGGGTTTAGTAAACAAATCGATTGTTGATCCATAATCACAAATGGATTTCTGTATGGAATGCCAGTGTAGAAAACATTGATATATGGAAATGAAATGTGTCTATCTGACTTTTTGATGATCCCCAGTTGCACCGATTTATAAGCTACTGGTAACTACACTCCATGTGAGCAGCATTTGCTTGCGTCTTGGATCAATTTGTTTGTGTAGCAGTACGCTATATTATAGAAGTGCCATTTGTGTGAATTTGCAGCTTGGACAAGGTGATGATTCCTGTGCTATTGGAGCCCGATAAATCTGTTACTTGCTAATTTGTTCGGTGTTCGGGAATTGCAGGGCCTTCATGGAGACATCCCTTCGAATCTTAAGTTTAATGAATCCACAGTTAGAGGTGGGGACAGAGCTTGTCCGCGATCAGCATCAAAATTGAAGGGAAATTACAGTAAGATGTTTGTATTGCACCATGATATTATATATTTTCTCAATTTTTTTTCCTTAGGTAATAGTCGTAATTGCTTCATTGATTGTCGGTCAATAAACTATTTTAGGTGGTGCATATGTGATGTTGCTAAAGGAATCGATTGGTACCTTTTCTTTCCAAGTCATTTGTGACCTTGCTGAGATAATGCATGGCATGGCGATCGACTAAGCTAAGCTCGGTGATGGCAGAAATCGAAGAGACATTTGTGTTGGCTCGTGTTCCCGAGGAGCATCGAGCTTTGACTTGTCAAATCAATACAGTCTGCTCTATCCAAATCTAGCTTCATGAGCCCAAATACAGGCTGCTCTTTGCATTCACATTTCATTCCAGATGATTTGTCTATTCAACATTGTTGTTGTTTTCAGAATATTTCATTAACATTTTCTAAACTAAAACATTACAGAGCCCGCTTGTAGACATGAACTCATCATTTGGATGGTATTGCATTTGTGGTGAATTAATGGAATTATTTCACCAAGCTAATGTTGATGCTAACAAATGTGTATCTGACTTGGATCATTTTAGGTTATTAGTTGACCCTGCTGGATCTTAGTGTGTGCCTCAGATTTTCTAATCCTTGCATTCTCTACATGATTTTCAGCGGCAGTAAATATTTCTAATTACAGTGGCCAACAAGCCATCTCAACTACTCAGAGAAAATGTAACATGGAAAATCTGGATAAGCGAGATGTGAGCCTTTTTGTCCGTCAAAATGATTTTCCGGTTAGGTGTCATTTGTTTTAATTAAAGATGCATATCCCTGTGTCCCAAACACAGAGCGGATATGTGCTCTTTATTTAGCATTTGGCACTTCAAATTGGGCTCTTCATTGTACTGTGAGCTCATGCGACACCATGGCAACGCCCACAGTGATCTTCTTTGAATTGGGAGGTCGGGAGCTGATTTCTACTGTGTTCTCTAATTGCCATGCGCCTGAATGACCATTTTTTGCCACTGGATTTATATGAATTAGGGAGGAGCTACAATGAGAAATGTTCATTCTTTATTATTTCAGGCCACGGGGTTTCCTGGATACATCAATCTCAGTTTGATCAGTAGTGAACACAACATATCTGGAGAAGAAATTTTGAAATCCAGTGACATCTACAACCTTGTGACCCAGACAAAGGTAACCTCATATTTTTGTTTTCTTCAATGACTGATCCATAATCCGGTTTTTCTGTAAAAATAGATATATACTTTAAATATGAAATGAATTTTTAACTATTATTTATATGATTATTCCAGGTGATAAAGGCTCGTTGGTGAATTTTGGGAAGGTTCAACTCGCTCATGTATGATTAGTAAACATGCATAGACTCTTCATATTATATATATGTATAGGTTATTCTATGTTAATATTTTGAGGTGAGTGTACTGGAATGTGTGCATTTATCAGATCATACATTCTTTTCTCATGCAGGATGACTGATAAACATGCCAATATATGCAAGTGTGCTGAATAAAAGCTGACTCTTTATTTGAACTATTAAAAAATAGTAGTTAACATTCATGCGATGCTTTTCCCAATATATTTGATGCTTTAACACATTCATGTGATGCATGGCATGCCATCAATTATGCACTTGACGATACACATTTATGTAGTTATCCATCTGTTAGCTTCCATATTAGTTTGACGGTGATAACTTCTTAGCAATAAGTAGATAAATTGGTGGGAAGACATTTAGTGGAAAAATTGCTTGTACTGTCGAAGTATGATTTGTTTTCTAAACCGATCAAAAGCTTAATTCTATAAATTTTGCATTATCAAA
This sequence comes from Eragrostis nindensis, assembly GCA_012490785.1. Taxonomy (NCBI): domain Eukaryota; kingdom Viridiplantae; phylum Streptophyta; class Magnoliopsida; order Poales; family Poaceae; genus Eragrostis; species Eragrostis nindensis. Next base: position 59,222 of record JAAXCT010002333.1, on the reverse strand, counting down.
TTCTTTATTTTACTGATCCCCCAGTCTAGAGTTGTTTCTTTTTGGGATGAATTACTCACCTCCAGTTGTTTCTTTCTTTCATTTCAGTCAATCAATGGATGCTTTATTCCAGTGCTGGCTCATATCCTAAATGTTAAATCTCCTTATACAAGCTCCTCTCCATGGCACGAGTGAAATGATATAACTCATATAACTGAAACCTTCGGCTAGCCATTAGTGATTCTTTTCAAAATAGTAAAATTTTAAATTGTAAAAAAAATGTAGTCAAGTTGCCTATAATTTTAATGGTCCTGCCAGGTGATATAATTTCTTGATCACGTGCGTGGCGCACGTGCATTAGTACTGTTATCCTTCAAGATCCTGAACATTTGGAAGACGTACTGAGCCAGAATGTAGGTGGTCAGCATATACAGAAACCATGCAATAGGATTACGATTGTTGAGATGATTTATGGCATGGAGCATGAGCTATGAAAAAAAGTAGGAGATTACATCGGTCTGTAATAATATAATGTGAGTTTAATATTATAATTTGCGGTGTATTAGATCATTATGCAACAGCTCATCATTTCTGATTAATTAACTTCGAGCACTATCCTTTACAATTGACCAATTCCGTTGATCCACTATTTATTTTAAACCTGCCCAAAGTTGAACTTCGCAAAATGGAAATACTTTGAAATTTTCTTTTATTCCTCTCAAGATGGTGCTGAGAGATTTCTTTGAGTTCACTAACCATCCCTGTCTGTTCAAGAAAATGTGCGAAAAGTTCCTAATACGTGACAAGCAATCTCTCGCACAACCATGATTATGAAAGCGTGAATAATAAACCGACTTTGAATCATCCAAATTTTTGTAGAAAGCTTGATGTCCATCATGGTTGTGCCGTGTGTCTTGTGTCTTGTTGTTTTAACAAATTTGCTATTGTCATGAGTTATGCTGCCTTAATTAAAGTGTTTCACATTGAATGTGTTATGCTATAACTTAAATATCGTTAAAAGTCTTTAAAACACGTGCGTGGCGCACGTGCATTCTTACTAGTGACAAATATGTTCCGGGCTGGATACTTACAGATCAAAGTTAAAACGGTGCAAGCCTGTGAGCACTGAGAGCACGGGAGGATCGTTTAATTGTTTAGACAAATCAAGTTGGGATAGGGAGCATCGAAACAGTGTTGGACGACTGAAGCCACGTCGTCTTGTGCTGCGCCAGCATGTTCTTCTCATTGAATCGCCTGATCAGATAATGAGTTGCTATCCGGCTGCATGCATGTTTTTCTCATTGAACCGCCTGTGCTGCACCCCGCACCAAGCTTCACCCCTGCACCTCCGGCTTCCGATCGAACATGGGAAAAGCCCACCACCGGCTGTTGGTTGCCGCGCATGGTGAACCGGTGGGTGCGAATCTGAGCAGGCGATGGAGCCGTTCCAGAGCAGGCCGCAGTGTCTCATGCGACGGGAGCGGCGGCTTGGCAACGGCATGGCCTGGAAGAGCAAGTGGAGCTGACCGAAAACGACGACGAGCACGTGTAGGGAGAGCTCTCGCGCGGCGCCTTGATCTGGTTTTCCACACTGGCGGCGGCATCCTTGCATCTGGGCTCCTCCGCATCCGTCTCCACCAGAGCTGATTGAGGAAGAGGCGAGGCGAGGCGAGGATTCGAGATTTAGATCGACTAATGGATTCGAGGAAGGAAAGCAATGATCCGGAGGCACAAAAAACTGGGAAACATATGGAAACCACGTTGTGTAAAACTGACAATGCGATCAAGGAGACGGAGAGAATCACGCGCGTGAGGTTGTGGGGTACAAAAATTCTGCCGTGAAAAAAGTTTCGGAAATGTAAGATTTGTCAACGTAAAAAGTGGAAACAACGTCACCGTGCGTTATGTTTTTTAGTTGGCCCCACTGTTTCTCCCAAATCAAGGGTGGGATGGAATGGGAGGGATTAAGATCAAGGGTAGATCAACAGGTGGGTAGAGTCTGACAGGTTAAAATTATTTTCCACCCAACTGGTTCTTTATTGGTTTAGATTTAGAATAGATATGTATTCGGTTACTCTTCTTGTCACCTTTACTTAATTTTTCAAGTAAATACGGGAAATTACTACTTACTAAATACTCTACTGTGGCTGTATATTTGCAATTTGTATTATGTTGACCTGGGAAGTCTATTATTCTGATCCCTGATAATATTGATGAAATTCTTATAGCTAATATAATAGGCACTTTCTTGCTTCCATTTATTTGTTAGGGTTTTCACACTCCAAATGAATTGATTATGAAAGCTGTCTCATCATTCTTATGTTTTCTTACTCTTCATCCCTGCAGCCTTCGGAGCAACCTTCAGAAAGGCGTTCCAAACGTCTTGAGAGGCAACATCTCAAAAAAGAAGAGAAGGTAAGATCCACAAGAAATATGAACTTTGTTTTGTTTTTTAATTACTATTAGCGTTCTCAGCAAGTTTTTGCACAGAACATATCGATATAATTTTCTGCTTCTAAGTTCTGTTTAGTAATCAGAAAAAGGAGATATAGTAATTTCTTTGAGTATCACAACAGATCAACAGCTGCAATTGCATATTTTCTGCAGTTCTCTGCTCAGGATTTTCCCCTTTTCCAGGCTGAGAGCAAACAGGATGAAATAATTGAGGCAGAGCCAGATCCAAAAACCAAAGTAGTTGCTGGACCTAGAGGAAAAGCGAAGGTTGGGATGGTCTTCCTTAACGAGGACAAGGCCTATGAGTTCTATGTCAACTACGCTGGAACTGCAGGATTTTGTGTCCGAAAAGGTTGGTTGGACAGAAGTATTACGAAATATTACGAGGGAGTGGCGCGACAGTGAAAAATGTTACGAAATCCCGCTCATATATTTGTTCCAAGGAGGGATTTCGTCCAAAAAGTGTTGCGGCTGAATCGAAGAAGTCATGACCAGAAACAAGAACTGGTTGCCAGGCACACATGACTATTAAGATTACAGCTAGTGGAAAATATGTAGTGACTGAGTACGTGGCTGATCATAATCTTGATTGTGAAGCCCCTTTGGTGGACATTCAGATTATAAAGGCACAAAAGTTGTTGGCAAAGGTGCAGCAGCCTCCGGATCCACCAAAGGTCGTTTTGGTACCACATGATTATAAAAATTACACAAGGATAAAACGTACAAAAGATATGCAATTAGGTGATGCCCAGGCCATATGTGAATACTTACAAAGAATGAAAGGTGAGAATCCTTCTTTCTTTTATGCCATTCAAGTAGATGAAGAAGACCAATTCACGAATGTGTTCTGGGCTGATGTTAACTCGATAATGGATGTCGGCATGTCGTATTCTTTGGAAGTGTGCGGACCCTGAAGAGGCGGAAGCTCTAGCCTGTTTGGAGGGCCTGAAGCTTCTTGTGGATTGCATTCAACAACCATAATTCTGGAATCGGATTGCCTTTCAGTGGTGAATTATGTTTCATCTGTAGCCGAGGAAAGATCAAAATGGAGTTCTATCTTCAGGGAGATAAGAGCTTTTCTTCATCTTCTACCAGATGTTAAGGTAGTCAAAGTGAAGAGAGAGTGTAACAGGGTGGCTCATGAATTAGCTCAGCTAGCTAGAAGAAATATGACCTGCGCTGTTTGGCGGTTGCAGGCACCATCATTTATTAGGGAATCACTCTTGTCTGATTGTAATGACTCTTCTTAATTAATACAACTCTCTCTTTACCCGCAAAAAAAAATGTTCTAACAATAGAGAACAATTGTTTCATCACCTGAAACATTTGTTTCAGCAATAGGAAATAATTGTTTTATCACTTGAAAACCCTTGTCCCATCACCTGGGAACATTTACAATTGTTCCAGCGGATGGGAACATTTGTTCCAGCAATTAAGAACAATTGTTATATCAGATGGGACAATTCTTAAATTTAAAAATTAAAAAAAAAGATATTCATGTGAAATCTTGTTTTGTTGCATTAATTGTAAAGATTATCAAGATTCAAACAGATTTTGAAACGGAATTACCATTCATGAGATAAATCAATTCAAAGATTACATGCAAATCATCCAACCGCCTATCGATTAACAGCGTGACACGTGTCAGTGGGCGTGCCTCCCCAGTCCCCAGCCCCGCCTGGTTGCGCCTCGCGCATCCCGCTTAGCCCCCACGTTGCTTGCTCGGTGCCGTTCGTTCAAGTTTGCGCATCTAAAAACGCGCTAACCGGTGACTCCGAGGGGCGCTCGCTATCTATAGGATTTCCAAAATTCCGGCCCTATGTATTGGCCGTGAGATTCAGGATGTCCTGGCCCATTTGGTCCAGCTTGTTTTGCTATATGAACGACCCATGACGCCCACGGGTCCCCGGATCTGACCCAAACTATCTAGGGTTCCTTGGGTGTGTTTTTATAGGCCATCGATCCCTTGTTGTCAAACCCTGGCCCCACCCATGGATCCTATACGTAGTGCGGGCTATGTTTAACCTTTGATAGGTCAGTGTTTAAGATCCGTACGAGACTAGATGAACGCGTGAGATTCAATCTGGTAAAGAGGAGAGGAACTAGAAACTGACACGTGTCGCCTTCCTATTGGGGCGGGTGGGAGGGAGGAGAAAAAAAACCGGTTTTCAAATTTCAAACGTATTTTGCTCTCAAACCGTAAGTCTGTTTTCGAATCCGTTTGAAGCATGATGTTGTTTAGAATTAATGCTACAAAATGAGATCCAATATGAATATTTTTTAAAATTCAAATTTTTCGTCAACATTTTGAATGTACCATGTCAACATTTTGTTTTCACTGTATCAACATTTTTTATGTGTTATGTCAACATTTTTGCTAAAAATGTTGACTTTGTTATTTGAAAATATTGACATAGGCTTACGATAATGTTGAAACTGTTGTTTAAAAATATTGACGGTTAGTCGGTAAACTAAATTACTTTAAATGAGCCAAATTTGATGGGCCATTGAGCTGACCTGTGACTTGAATTTTGTAGAACGACCTATGCATATCAGGTCCCGGCCCCGCCGCCGCCTCTCCCGTCTCACAACGCCGCCGCCTCTTCTTGCTCGGCCGCCTCGACAGGACGCAATCCGTCGTTAAACCGAGTTTGCTGATTTGTGTTGTTTGCTGGCGGGACTTCTTGGACCTCTAGGTGTGTACATGTGATTTCCTCCTCTATTTCTTTCTTGCGCTCGATTCAGATCAGGATATTAGGATTTTCTTGGGCTGGCGAGTTGCTGTATGAGTAGGATTGGGCTGATTAATTTTGTTTTGCGATGAAAGGAGTCAGATCTATCGATTTATGCTAGTAACGATTGAATCACATGCCCCCTTCTTTTTTTTCGGCGCAGGGTGGTGAGTAGATAACGAGAAAGCGACGAGAAGGATGTCAAAGCGGCCGTCCGATGGTCGGGACGGTGGCCTTACGGCAAAGCTTCGGCGGCCGCACCTTTACCTCGTCTTCGATGACTGGTCGCGTGGATACAGCGTCCGCAAGGTAGACTTGTCCGGGTCTGATTCCGGCGACGGTGGGGATCGTCCGCTTCAGCAGTCTGTCCTCTCTGGTGAAGTTACCAAGCCGCGCCTTGTCTTCCGCTTGGAGGCACCGCATGGATTGCCCCACTGCTTCGCGTCCGCCTTTGGCACAGGTATCATGAATTTGCATCCCAGAAAGCCCATAACTGATCAGAGGCACAAGATGCCTGAGAGCTTGTGCCCGATCTTGGACGTCCATTCGCGGGGCATCTTCTTTGGCCCCAGGCCAGAGGCTGATTCGGTTTGTCCCATCTACATTCCGATCGGTGATATGCTCTTTGCTCTGGCCTCTGGTTCCTTGGAGATGCTCTCGTCGCCGCCAGAACCAATCGGCCACAACTGCTTATGGTCGTGGTGCAAGCTTGAGAACCCACCCTTTCAGAGGCAGGAAGTCACTTCGTATGCCGTGCACCCTGATGGACCAATCATCCTAGTCAGCACTGTAACTGGAGACACTGGAGTCACCTACGCCTTCGACATGAAGAAGGTCCCGTTCGTGTGGACATCACTCGGCAACTGGAGGCTGCCGTTCACTGGCCTTGGTCACTTTGATGTTAAGTTGAATGCTTATATTGGACTCTCCAATGACCCAGACACTCTGGGCCACCTCTGCTCCTGCGATGCTCTAAGACCTGATGTTGTTGATGGGCGGTGCCTGGCCCCGTCACAGAAGCTCAGCAAGGAGAGGGTTTTCAGCGTCAACGACCCAGCCGAGGTGCACATGGGTGCAACCCTTGTCTACTTGGGGAGGAGGAGATTCTGCCTTGTGCAGTGCATCGGCTTGGACGATGGCTCTGACCAGCTGCAAGAGAAAGAGGCACAGCGCCGTCTCCATCTGTTAAGATTGATCACGTTCTCTCTCAAGAATGACAGTAATGGAGACCTGACGACTGGTAAGAGCAGACGGGTTCAGTATTGCAAAGTGCCTAAAGCATCTACAGAGTTTGTGCTCAAGCGTCCGGTGGCTTTCTGGCTGTAATATTGTTTTCACTATGCTTGGATGTGTTCACTAAGTTATCATGTAAAATTTCATTTTCAGTTGCAAATGTGCTATTTCTCTATGAACTTACAAGCTAAGAACTGTGTTGTTTCTGATGTCTGCATATTTATCACATTGTGAGTTGTGACTTTGCATTGCCCTCTTACTATTTTGTGGTCATGACGGTTATTTCCTGAGTTTGCTCGATGTCTTTCTTGAGTCAATTGACTGCATATTAGAGCATGAATTCATTTTTTTCCTATATTGGATGGTTCATGAATTTTTTTTCCATTGGATTATTGTTTGGGAAATTGGGGGTTCATAGCTTATCCCTGATTTTTTTTTGTCAATATCCGATTCATTGATTAAATCTCGGGACCTTTACTACTGACTGGTTCCAATACTTTGACATCAATGAGAATCATTAAGCAAATAAGACTAGCCCGCTAAACTGTGATGGATAACTAAAAAGGCTATATATTTAGGAGAGGAAAATTATTGCTTGTTGTCAGACACATCCGTACACAACTATTTGGAGAATTCACAAGGGATGAATGGTGAATTGTTGCCCAGGTTGCCGGAGGTTGTGTCGCTGTGGCTGCCATCTTCGCCGCTTGATACTAAGCCTCTGAGTGAAAAGCAAACAGGCCATCAATCTTCTTGCTGAACATGTTAACTGCAACGAGGGACGTCTTGGGGCCAGAACCTGACCAGTCTCTCGATACAAGGTAGATGGTTTGGGGGTCGTTGATGTCCACAAGGGGGAATTCCGGTTGATCATTTGGAAGATTAAGGTGCTTGATGAGGTCAGAGAACTCATCAGCTTTTATATCACCGTCCTTGACACACGTAAGCCGGTCGCTGCTCAGTGTCCATGAGGTGATGGCCGAAGGAGCAGCAGAGTAATCTGGCCGGCCGTAAAACCAGAACTCCCTGGAGGCGATATCAACGAACTTGATAGAAACATCATCTTTGGTCACGCACACCGTGCGATATGGAGACAGGGTCCCTCTGTAGCCGAACATTTCACACTCGTAGCCATCGAATGGATTCACAGGCAGTGGGACGTACTGGAGCTCTGGATTCGGGCTCAAAACATCGCAGAACAAAATGCCCCTCAGGTAATCGACCCAGCAGATGTGATCGCCGAAAGCGACGACGGTGTCAGTCGTCCACCAAGACAGCTCCTCTTCTTTTCCTTCAGAGTAACGAATCGGCACGGACCTGGTGGAGCGCCATGAGCCCAGGTCCTGACTGAACATGCAGCAGAGATCGGCGGTCACAGGGCAACCCTGAAATTTGCCTCTTTTGGGAGTCACTACAAGGTGCGCCACCGTGAACTCGCCGTCGTCGCGGCACAGGAACCCCATGTGGTTTACCCCGCCAAGGTTGATGGTGCGATGTGCGCAAGACGGGAGCCTGGTGAGAGACGCCACGGGTGATGAAGCCCGGTAGACGAAGAACTCCTCGTTGGCGTTGTGGTTGTTATTCGAGCGGATAACAAGGCGCAGGAGGATGCAGCTGCGATGGGCCGCCACCGCATTCGCCTCCAAGAGCCAGGGCCACGGATCGTCGGGCAGTGTCTTCTTCGGTCTCTCCGGGCTGGGGCGCCAGTCCAAGGCGAGGTAGGAGATCCTCGGCGGCGGCGCCGCCCGGACGCTAACGGCGACGACGTCCTTGGTGGAGGTGTACTGGAACGCCTGCAGGGTGGTGTCGCTCCTGAAATCGTCACCGCTCATGCTGCGGAGGACGCCGTCGAGCATCAGCCACTCCGGGCGGGAGCTTTCCTTCTCGGGCGCGGGCGGGTGGGAGCTTTGGGGTTCTTTGGTCGGAAGAGGTGCGGCCGGGATTCTCGCGGCGGCGCCATGGTGATCCATGATGAGGCGGCGGCTGCGGGACGGGGACGGGAGCGTGGGGCGGCCGGGAGCGCGGATCGACCGATGATGCCGCAGGAGATTTCCTAGGTAGGTTTTGTGAGGCGGAATTGTTACGCGTACGACTCGGCAGGAGACTAGCCGGGCTTGAGCGGGACGCCTCCTGCGCGCGATGCCTACAGCCTCGCCGCCGACGCAAGCTGTCCCCCGGCGGGTCTATGACGAACTGGGCCTTGCCTTTAGATCCAACCAATGTTATGAATGACACGGGCTCTATGAAATGCAGCCCAAGACGTGTTATGCATGATACAAGTCCAATTTACCATGTCTCTCTAAAAGAAAAAGTCCAATTTACCTCGTATTTATTCTTTCTTCAGCCCATTCGGTTAGCCTGACAGATATGGCACACGCAAAAAAAATAAAACCCTTCCCCCTTACATTTCTTTTTCTTTTCTTTTCTTTTTTTTTTTTTGACGCGGTTCCCCCTTACATTTGAGCCAAATATGTTAATATTGGAGGAAGAAATACGGCATTTCTTTTGGGAAAGAGTTAAACGATAATTAAAAACACAACACAACACCGAAACGATTGAAAAGGGGGCGCAAAAGAACTTTTGAGTTCTACCCAGCAGCTAAACACTCTTTCCTGCAACAAATAGTCAATATGTAATTTTTTTTTCAATGAAAGGGGATTGTATTAAAGTATCAAGAAGACCCCTTACATTAAGACTTTGAAAGAAAAATAAAACATAAAGAAAACATCCAGGTATTTTACGAATTGATGTCAAACTTCTTAATTGATATTTCAATAATTTGCTTTGCATGTTGTGAGAATAAAAATCCTATAGTTCATATATATAAAAAAATACTCTTACTTCTACCTTGAAAGTTGAGAAAACTCCCAAATAATTGTCCAGTTTGCCAATTGCTCGCCCTAATGAGTATGAACATATCAAACAATCAAAGTAAAACTAGGTTACAAAATAGTAAATCCTGTAGGACCACCGCCTGGTGAGGACGGCATTGCCATTGCGGATGTGAAGAGTGAACAGTCGCTGGCGTATTGCTTTTCTGTAGAAGTAACAGCTGATGTGAGCGCTCGAACCATGGCCATGGGGTAGGCCCTCTGTAATTGTCCTGCGTGGTGCATCGTGCGCAAGCACCTCGCTTAATGCCAAAACCCCGCATGCTGCATGTCTCCTAGTAGTACTGTTCCTTCGTGTCACCCCGGCCCCCAGAAACACTCTGATAATTCCTGCATTCACCGGTGAATTACCATGGCGCATTGACTTCTATGCCTTGGAGTTTTTAGAAGAACAAGGTGTCATATAACGTGTGAAGTCTAATAGGGTTGTGAGTACTGCATTAGCAACAGCGTCTACGAATGCTCCTGCACGCATGAAGCAACAATGTGTGCGGTGTGCTGGTTAAACACTTAACCCCAAGGGAGGGCGCACACGGTGTCACCGTCCGGTGGGTCATCATCGTCGTCCATCGACCAGCGCAGACATGGCAGGCGAGGCTCACTGCTTCGAGCAGAGACCTGCGTACTCGTCTGCATGTGTTCTGTGTTGTGATACCGTGATCTGAAGGAATTGGGAACGTATGTGCAGTGCTCCTGCTGGTTCGCGTGGTCCTGGCTTGGAATCTGAGGCGCTCGATGCTCTGGTTTGCTCGTCGTACGGTTATGCAAGCCGTTGGGGAGAACAGAACAACGGCAGCAGCGTGAGTGCGTGACCCAGCTGATCGGCTGTTGTTACCTCGAGAGCAGCAAGCTAGTGCTTTCGCAGATTCAGCAGGTGGCAGGTCCAGGCCCAGGAGAGGAGACCACCTTAGCAGCTGCCTAGGGAGGGAGTATATTTGGATCTCTCTCTATGGGAATGTTTGGGTTGGAAAATTGTCCCGTAAAATTTGAGAACTTGGGTTCTGACCGTGCTGTAAAATTGCTCTGTGAGCTGTGAAAGTTACGGTTTAAGCATAGACTCACTCTGAACCGGTGAGAACATTATACTAGTGTCATCATTTTAAAACCAATCGAGTCCTATTCAGTGATGGAGTATGCAGCTTATGAATTCAGCCCTCGTGCATACGTACACCCCCTTGACGTGACCCAATATTTTCATAGTAGTCTAGTAGATTTATATATGTATCAAATGACGTCACATTGATCCAGATAAAACAGGGGGGCGTATGCATGGCACTTCTGATTGTAACTACCGAGTCCAATAGAGGGTTTCACTAATTTTTTTCCCCAGAGTGAACCTAATAGCAATTCACTAGTGTAAATTTATTTTGTAATTCAAATACTTTATCACAAAAGAAAAGCTACACGCAATGTATATAATCGGATACTTACATTGGAGATCTTTTGATTGCATAGTTGCGTTGATTGACCTGACAAGAGAAGTAGAATTATCCCCAGATTTTGCGAGGATATATGCAACCAGTCCAGATTGTATCACGGAATGATTAAGAAAAAAAAGTCGTTTTCAAAATTTTGAGAGTGACTGATGTATGCTGCCCATTTGTGTTTCTTTCAAACGAGTTTCCTTTGTCGTCTTGTGCAGCTTCCAGAAACTTTTGATCATTTTCTTGTTAGTGCAACATATGAAATGATTAAACAAACAAAATTAAACGATCTAACAGTTTCAAGAGAATTAATAGTTGACAATCATAACGCTTAGACGTGTGAGAGAGAGAGAGAGATTTGCGTGATTAACACCTCCATTTCCCAAACCCAATCCCTTTCCGATTATGAAATCAGGGAGCTAGAATGATTGACGAGCTAATAATACAACAGACAGTGAAAACTCGTCAGCGTCACTCAACCATAGCTTTAGCTTCATTAGTCCGTCCGAAGGTCGCAGAGCGTCACCGTGGCATCGGGGTTACCTTAAACTATCAACAAGGCACGCGTCATCTTAACAAGTTGCAACCACTTGCAGCTATAGATTATTGCGCCTTATCCATTCCTACCGACGAAAACAACGCGTCACTCTGAATTTGTAAGATAAAACGCTAAGAAACTAAATTGTAATTGGACTACAGAACCAAGACAGGGATTGCAAAAGCGGTGAAAACCGGCTTGGTTTTTGCAAAGAACGGTTCGGATCAGTTAGGAAATTAAAACATTCGAGTCTTCAATAAAACCAATCATAATTACTGTAGCAAAAATAAAATTCAAACAGTTTTTCTGCAATCTACCAAGTAGCGGCATTCTCTCTCTCTCTATCGATGAAAAGAAACAAGCAAATTCTGATGGAGATGTGCCCTTGGAATGCACCTCAGATGTAGAAGCGTCCAGCCGAACTGGTACCCCCTGTTTGTCGAAGAGGTCATCTCAGTTTCCAAAGAGAGCCCTTGGCGTCCCATTTAATCCGCTGTTAAGGGGCAACAACTTGTGTTTGGAAGGACATGACGGGGGAGCAACAGCAACAGGAAAGGGTCCAACGACAAAGTTAAGAACTAATCAAACCGTGGCGCCGGTACAGCGTACAGTACGCAGCACGTACGTACACGGCTCGATCGGGATGACGACGAACCGGACGTGGCAACCACCGTTTGGTGACGAGTGATCACTGCTTGTCACTTGGTCCGGTCCCATGGCTGCATGCAGGCACTGTTACGCACTCATGCGCGCGAGGAAGAAAGGAAGGTTATGTTTAATGCGTGGTTAATTAGTTGTCTTGCCGGCCGGCCCCCACTGGGCAGTTTTGTTCAAACGGCATTTATGGTATGGGTCAGCTCCGTCGCACGGTGCGCGCACGGTGGTGGTGGTAGCCTGCCTGGTCCGAGCACGAGCACGGCTCGTGACTCTCCCATGGATCGATCCGTGCAAGGTCAAGTACGTACTTTTGTTTCAGGAACTGGCTCGGTCATCAGCAAAAAAAAGAGTTTGTTGTTATGCGTGCACGTAAACTGACGAGGCGATCAACTGAAATTAGCGTAACGGTTATTACGCGCACACGTAAACTGCTCCGGAACCACACGGTCCAGAGTACTTGACAGTACAATTCCGTCAATTTTCACGGGTACTCCCTCCGTCCCTAAATGTAGGGCTTTTTAGCTTTCAAAAACAGAAATAGTCAATGTGTCAAAAGACTACCATGCCCTTCATTTTGTACTCAACTCACTCCTCCACCAACCCTCCCACCAACCCCATAGTTTGTCCTATATGTAAAACGCCCTACATTTAGGGAAAATTTCAAACCCCTAAAACGCCCTATAAAAAGGGACGGAGGGAGTAGAAGGGAGTGTTGTTCCATTCAAAAAAAAGAGAAGGGAGTGTTGTTAGTAAAAATCTGACACTTGTTTTTCTTCCAGTGTTTCATCAGCGTCAGGTCCATTTGGAACGACGAGAAAGAACTGGGGCTCGTGGCGTTCAACCAGGCCGGGCCCCTTGATGGATGGAGCGAGCAGTCAATTGCATGCAGGTGGGGAGGCCAGATGAGGTCCTTTCTCGTGACGCTGCGTAGACTATCCTGGGTGGGACGTCGCCACCACTCTTTCCGTGCCCAGCTTTCTCTCTCTCTTCAGGACTCTGGACTGAGGAGCGAGAGCCAGCAGTCCAGCACCGGACCGGGAATAGTATGGAGGAGAAGCCGCCACCGCAGCTGCAGCAGCAGCAGCATCCTGCGATGCCGAGAGTGTCGAGGTTCCGGAGGCTGCTGGTGAGGGTGTCCGCGTCGAGAAAGTTCGCCGCGGACGGCAAGGAGAGGGGGGACAAGGACGAGAAGCCGCACGGCCAGGTCCAGGCGGCGGAGGTGGGGTCCCTCGGGCTGGACCGCATGGTGCTGAGCTTCATGGAGGAGTCCGCCGCGGCCGTCGAGCGGCCGCAACGGGGCCGGTGCAACTGCTTCAACGGCAGCAGTCAGGAGGAGAGCGACGACGAGGAGTTCGACTTCCTCCCCTCCCAGCACGCCTCAGCCGCAACCACCGCCGCCGCCGCCGGCGACGCCTTGGAGTCTCTCAAGGTGCGTGATTTCTCGCGCGCCGCATGAGAATCCCCTCAAATTTGGGGGAAAGCTGCTCGGAAAAAAAAAATCGTCTCCTTCCGTCTTCGTGGATCGAAATGATGAAAGATTAATTTTGTCTCCTTTGCGTGCGATTGTTGGGAGCAGGGGCTGGTGCAGAGTGCGAGCGTCTTGGAGCGGAACCTTCTCGCGGACGCGTCCAGGCTCGCGGAGAGGTGCCGCAAGGCCTGCAAGGGCAAGGCGGAGTGCCGCCGCGCGGTGGCCGACGGCCTCCGCGCCCTGGGCTACGACGCCGCCGTCTGCAAGTCGCGGTGGGACAAGGCCCCGACCTACCCGGCAGGTACTCGTCAGGCAGTTCGGTTCGGAAACAAAACAAAACAAATCCCCTCCCTTTGCGTCCGGGCGCCGTCGCTGACCGTGCGTGCCGGCGGAATCCATCTGCTCTGCAGGGGAGCACGAGTACATCGACGCGGTGGTCGGGGCGGATGCGGCGGCGGTGCGACTGATCGTGGAGGTGGACTTCCGGTCGCAGTTCGAGCTGGCGCTTCGACCAAGGCGTACCGCGCGGCGCTGCAGGCGCTGCCACCGCTGTCGTGGGCACGCCGGAGCGGCTCGGGAAGATCGTGGCCGTCGTGGCGGAGGCGGGCGCGGCAGAGCCTCAAGAAGAAGGGGCTGCACTTCCCGCCCTGGCGCAAGCCGGAGTACACCCGCGCCAAGTGGCTCTCCCCGCACTCCCGCTGCGGCGTCGTTGTCCCGGGCCCCGCCGCGGCGCCCACGCCGGTCCAAGCGGCCAGCTTCTCCGGCGAGTTCGAGCTCGTCTTCGACAGGAAGCCAAGCAGCGTCGCCGCCTCCTCCTCCCCGGAGAGCGGCGACAAGATCACGGTGGTGGTGTCGCCGTGGCGCCCGACGGAGGAGGCGGCGAGCAACAAGCAGCAGGCGCCCAAGGCGAGGGTCGTCACGGGGCTCGCCGCCGTCCTCTGAGCGTGGCGTGGTGGACAGACAATAACTACTGCTCCTAGTAGCAGCATCGACTTCTACAACTAGTACCACCGGCCAAGCACCGCCCCCAATTTTTCTCTTCTTTTTCGTTTCATTTTCGCCGCGCCTCTCGATCCGTTTGGGGATCTAGTTTTTGGTGTTTTGGTGTTTTTCCGGGGTTTTATTCGGAAAAGAGAAAAAAACACTTTGCGTTCTGTTTTGTTTTGCCGTCCTCCTAGAGAAAAAAACACTTTCCTTTTTGACCCTTGTAATTTTCGGTCTTGGCGTTTTAGGGTCTTGGGATCCTTTTTGCCGAGGACTAGTAATAGTATAGCTGTAAGGAAAGGTGCGGTGAGATGAGGTTGCTTGCTTGACGCAAGCCTCATGATCATCCGCTTGCCTACTTGTAGGAGCAATCACTTTTACCTTCTCCGCTAGTACTGGTACGAGTACCCTGCTTGTTATTGCTATGTACTCCGAGTTGAGCATTGAGTGCTTGTAACCGCAATGGAAGAGATAAACTACGAGTACTGCAATATAATGACATTTTGCTACAATTTCCATGTTTCTCTCATGTCTTGCCATCATCTCCTCTTGCGGCTAGCACATCATATGCTTTGTGACGATGATGGTTCAATTCGGAGTGAGTTTGTTTCATCAGGTGAAGGTGAACAGTATACTGATCAACAGACATGCAGATGAACTTGATTCATCACCTGATCAAAACAAGAAATGGGGGACCCATCCCATGCCATGGTGATCCGTCATCTCCTTGTGCCGAGGATAAGAGTGACAGAAGGAAAGATAAAATAATCGGGGTGGAATGCGGAGAACTGCACTCGATCGGCGACTCCGCTCGTGCAGTCTCGAGAGGCGCGCCCGCTGCCAGCCCACCCCACCCGTCGTCGATCGATGCCAGCACTCAACTGCGAGTGCGCTGCCCATGGGAACGCCGTGACTCTGCTCTCTCTCTCCCTCACACCCACGCACGCGCTTTACCTCCCTCGCACTTCACCACTTTCACGGCGGTAAAAACAATTCCTCCCGATTGAGGAGCACTGCGACTGATTGGTACCGGTTGAAACTCCAAAGTACGGCCGTTGAACCACGGGGAGAGAGAGAGCACGAATTTCCTCCTCTTATTTTTTTTCTTTTTCTTTTTTTGCAGTTCCGGAAACGAAACAAGAAAAAGAGGAGGCTGGTGAGGCAGAGTCGTGTGGTGAGGTGATCTACGCCGAAGTAGCGACCAGCGAGTGACTCGGGATGAGAAAGTAAAAACCGGAACCAAGAACCGGTTCATGTGTGCGGCCTCGGGCACGGGAGAGCTGCCCCGTGCCCTGGCACCTCGGAAACCATGATCACCACCGCTGTTTTTTTCTCAAAGTCCATGGATGGCTCAAGACAAGACTCGCACCGGCTTTTGCCCCCATCCGTCTGATCTGATCGATCTCGCATCATGGGGCCGGGAGACCGCCGTGACGTCGGCGGCGAGAAAAGGAGAGGAAGTGGAGTCAAGGCGGAAGGCCTGCGCGCGCGGGCTTCGGTTGCGGCGGCGGGGCGGCCACCTGGCGGTGGCGTGCCGCCAAGTGGAGGCTTCTGGGCGGGGCGCCTCTTCATCAGCACCGTCCGATGGAGCGAGCGTGTCACGCAACCGGCACCGTGCTACAAACAGTATACGTGTCAGCCTTCAGTAACGTTTTTTTGTCACCGTCGTCACCGATCTGGGAAACGGAAGTGGGGCTGGTGTAACGGACTACCGACAGCGTCGGACGCATGCGCAGTTGCGCACCTAGGATTCACTTCTGGACGGGACGGGGGGCCTGTGACCGTTGGATGGGGCCATTTCTACTCTGGCTGCTTTCTACCCTTGGCCATTTCTACCTGGACCGTGGGGCCCTAGGTACCTGTGATGATCACAGCCCACCGCAGCTGTAAATAGTGTCCTGTTTCTTGTGGTGGAGGTGATTTGAGGTGAGCGTGTGACAAGTGCGGTGCAGGGGATGAATATGCTGCGAGTACTCTCACAGATGCGATGGCAGAGGAACAGTTTGCACGTCTTGCTCTCAGGAAAGCAACCCCCCACCACCCGCCGGCTGCCCGTTCCTCAGTTCGTCGTCGTCCTCCACCTGCAGCTGCCGCTGCATCATTGCACTGAAACGAAACGAGCTGGTGGCAGTCACGGACGGAACCCATGCCAAACTTCACAGGCAAGGAACTGGACGGGCTCGTCAAAGAGAGTGAGAGAGAGAGGGGAGAGAAAAAGAGAGAGGCGTGAAAAAGGCGAGGAGAACGACCCTGCCCCATCAGGACCCGGAAAAATGGAAAGGTTCTCTCGTTGGAAAAGAGAAATTCGCGAGGGGAAAAGGAGTTAGGTCTTTCGCATGATGATCTCTCATGACTCATGAGAGGGCTGTAATTGCTTATTTGGGGAGGGAGATAAATTCCTTTGCTTCTTTTTCCTCCCCAAAAGAGGTGAAAGTCCTGTGCCATGTGCGTGAACTTTGGTTCGAATGGTCGGTCCTGTGGCGAACAACGTGAGACAGTCAAAAACGTATTGCTTCAGTCATTGGCCGAAGAAATTTTTGGACAAGTCCGTTTTGCTGTTGAGCTCCTCATCACAAAGATATGGCTATGTTTATTGCTTGTTCTGATTATTACTCGGGCGATGCAGCTTCATCTTCTGATTTTAGTGTACGCGTTGATCGTATTTTAGAACTTAAACAGGACCAAATGAACTCAGTCAGATGAAGCAGGACAAATCAACAGTGTTGTTCTCGAAATAAAGACAGTGCATGGATGCTCCGAAAAAGATAAAGGAGAAAATGACTGAAGAAAAGATCAGAAAAACTCAAGTAAAAAAAGCAAAAGGACAAGGCGTTGCCTCTTCTTTCTCTTCACGGGAGACGCTTGTGTTGAGAATGAAAGGAAAAGAAGCGAACAAGCATGGCGATGAAAAACTTTCCGATGAACAATGGAATCAAACGGGGAACGCTTGGGGAAAAGAATCCAAGACGCGAGTGAGAAAAAAAAAAATGTAGAAACTAATAACGAAGGCGCTTGCTTTCCCTTTCACGAGAGTTACTAGCTTTGCTCTCTTGCTCGCACCGTCTCTTTCGAGAGGCTCACCATCCGGACAAAACAACAAGGGATGCACCTGTGAGCTAAAACAACTGAACAAGAAAGGAATTGTATATAGGCTTTCGTTCCCTCTCTCTCTGTATCTTATCGCGTTCCGAGTCCGGTGAACCTGGGGTTGTTTTCGGTTCATGTTCATCGCAATAATTTTTTTTAGAATGATGTGCATCGCATAATACGGAAGCGAAGACAAAGGCATTCGCAGGAGGAGTAGGCGACGAGAAATCAAATGAGCCTGCCCCCTGCAGCTTGTGCCTCTCGAGTTGTTTTCACCCAAAAGCAGATTTGGCTCTCTCTGCATATGGAGACGAAGGGAGGAACCTGTCATATAAAAGAAGGGAAAACGAGGTGTAGCGAATGCAGATTTGCTATTTACGTCTTTATGTGGGATCGTTGTTGACTTGCAATGGTAATTCTATGCGTACACGTCCTTTTCCGTTTGCTGGTCTGGAACGATTAAAACATGAGACTTCAGATATCGTCAGTAGGATCCAAAGCTGTTGCAGACGCGAACAATTGGTTTTGAACTACAGAAGACAAGGGACAGAGTTCCAATCTGTAGTGTAGCTTCCTGAATCAGTGGACAATCATCACTCATACGCAATAAACGCGCAGAACAGAACATGGCCGGTAGGGATGGCAACGGGTAGAAATCCATCGGGTTTCCCCTTCTCAGACCCTTACCTTTTAAAAAAATCTTCACCCGCTGGATAACCCAAGTAATATCACGGATAGAGTTTTCCACTCATACCCATACCCGGCGGGTAATATATACCCATCGGGTACCCATACCCGCTAACCATCTCGAAATTTCAACAGCATAACAACAGTAAATATGTATATCCAAGATTAATTCTAAAAGTGACATAACAGAAAAACAGCACAAGCATATTTAGCAAATCAGCAGCATCATCATTCATCACTTAAACTACATCATCAAATCATGGACCGGGTATCCACAGGTGGCGGGTTCGGGTTCTGCTAAACCGCATCCTTACCCGGTGTACCCGATGGGTAAGCCTTTTCACTCATTAGTATACCCACGGATACAATTTTTCAACCAAATCCTCACCCTAATAGTAGAAAAATCCATCAGGTCGCGGGTAATGGGTACCCATTGCCATCCCTAATTGGCCGGAGGATGTGGGCCGTAGCTTGTATCATGTCATCCCTTTTACCTTTTTTTTTTTTTTGTCGAAAGATCCCATGTCATCCCTTGGTTTTCTTGTCCCTGACATAACTGAGGAATCATCCAAGTTGCTAAAATTTTCAATTCTTGCAAATTACAGAAAGAAAGGACGCATATCAGTGATATCACAGTAATCACACTACCTGGTGTCTGCCCAAGTTGCTAAAATTTTCAATTCTTGCAAATTACAGAAAGAAAGGACGCATATCAGTGATATCACAGTAATCACACTACCTGGTGTCTGGGCCTGGCACATCATATTCGAGGTTGCAGGCTGATGTGTTGCTATCTCCTCCACCGCATGACACCATGGTGCTTCTCAACAGATAGACGACGGGCTCATGGAGCGTCCTGCTCAACATGTCAGCTGCGACAAGGAGGGTCGCACTGTCGCCGTACCGATACGTACTCGCTCTTTCACGGGGAGCTCGGGTCGAATGCACCCAAGATTCAGGCGCGTGGTGAGATCGAGGAACTTCTCAACTTCTATCGCGCCGTCCACCGTCCATGTTGGCCGGTCGCTGCTCAAAGTCCAGGAGGTGATAAAGTTGGAAGGAGTAGTCGTAGAGGAGTATTGTCATAATGTGCATTACGTAGAACCAGAGATCTCTGTGCGCGTCGTCAACGAACTTGATCGCGCCGTCGCCGTGCCCTGTCACGCACACGGGCTCGATACGCAGACACGTTCCCTCTCGTGCGGCCGAATTCTGAGTAGTCTGGATGCCAGCGGCCGTCGTACGGGTTCACAGGCAAGGGCGCGCGATGCAGCGCGGGACTCGGGCTGAAGACGCCGCACATCAGGAATGCCCTGCAGGTAATCGACCCAGCAAATGCGGTCGCCGAACGGGACGATGGCGTCGGTCTCCCACCAGAGCAGGTCCTCGCCGCCGTTGCGTGGCTGACCGGCAGGCGCGTCGTGCGCCACGCGCCTTCGTGGCTTCGCATGCAGCAGACCAGAGCTCGGCTGTCAGCCTGTCACGGCAGAGTCGCCGCTGGGAAAAAGGACAGCATTGGCTTCGGACCTTCGGTGGTGAGAGTCACGCCGAGGAGCGCCACGGCAAATTCTCAGCCGTCATCGTCGTCGTCGCGGCACAGGATGCCCATGTCGTTTTCCTCTACGTAGTTTACGAAGCCGTGTCCGCAGGCGGTGGGCCCCGTGAGACTCGCGGGGCCACCAGCTCGGTAGAGGAAGAACTCGTTGAAGCCGAAGCGGAGGACGGTGGCGCCGCTGGAATCGTCGCCGCTTGCGTGGCGGAGGAAGCAGTCGAGCCACAGGGAGAAAGAGATCAATGCGGCCGGAACATAGTTTGGGATTTGGGTCAGCAAAGTACAGCCATCTCAAAGTACAGCCCACGATAGAATGGGCTCGTGTTCCTAAAAAAAAAGATAGAATGAGCTCGTACGTTTGGCATACCCTCATTAAAAAAAAAAACACAAGCACTGTTCACTTGACTTATACATTCGCGGTTCATTCTTCAATTGGTATAACGGTTTGCCACAAACCCGGCTGAACATTATGGACTTTATAGTTGACCAAACAGTAAGAACCTAACATCTCAAAAAAAAAAACAGTAAGAACCTAATAGTAAAATCTAATTTAAAGCATAATTGGACGTGAGAACTACATTAAAAGTTGGACGAAACAAAATAGAAGAGGTTGAGACTCTTATCTTTTTCTATTCCAACCGAATTATTTTGTGCAAATATATAGTACTAAATATATAGTAGGGCTTAGGAGGGGCACATGTCCCCACTACCTGACAAAAGCATAGATCTAAGCTTCATCATTCTGACTCGAAACTTTAGAGTGATGTGTGATTTGGTTTGATCTGCTTGCCAACTGTGGTTTATGTTGACTATGATGAGGTTCACTAGTATCGATTGTTGCGTTCGTAAAGAAACTCAAACATTATTCTGTAATAGTCTCTAATTATGTCACGCAAAATCCATGAAGTAGGTAACATTCTAAAATACTTCAACGGTCTTTGCACAGAGATAGCAAGGCCTTGTTTGTTTACTCACAAATTATATAATTCAATTTATTAATGTTGAAATATATGAGCTAGACTAAACAATCTAAGAGGTAATAAGCTGAAAGAGTTGTTTGCCAATTTAGATTACGATCTTCATGCAAAACTTAGTCTTGTTCAGACACAGCGACATTTCTCTAACTTTTTCTCCACGGAAAGGTGAAATTCTCTGAAACCCACTACGAGCGCAAATGTACAATCAACTAACTCAACCAAAGTAATGGATCGAATCATGCATGGTTTATTTTCTGTTTTTGACGAACAAATCAGCCACATAATAGCCCATGCTTCGAGCCCCGAAGGCCATAGCAGACGAGCACGGGCACGACCGACGACGCACGCAGCTGCGGCGCGTGCCCCCCGACGGGTTTTGCATGCTCAAACCCGTACCCGATAAGAAAAGTTATACCCACATTAGCTCTCGAGTGAGAATTCATTCCCACACCCACACCCATGCGGGCAACGGATATCCGCGGGTAACCCATACCCATCAAAATTTATACAGATTAGCAATACCTCAACAAACAAGTTTTAGCTAGCACAAGGTATATATAAATAGTCTCGTATCATTCATACAGCTAATAGACCATTCAAAATATGGCTAAAAATATAAGTCCACAATCAAGCACAGGTTCAATCCACAAATGAAGCATAAGTTCAAGCCACATTCGGGTTTGCTGGTGGAACGGATATGGGTTATGGCTCCCATACTCATACCCGTCGTACTCGATGGGTGCACGTCATTACCTATTTTCATACCTATGGATACAAAATACGTCTCATATTCACTCTTAATTGGGGTATTTACTTATCAGAAATCGGATATGGGTTACCCGTTGCCATCCCTACCCCATACGCAGCACGCCTTTCCAATTTCTACTGTATTGTCTATTTTCCATCACTCACCCGTCGCCCGCTGCCATGTGGACCTCGCAAATGTGCGCTACTACCTCCATTCCAGAATATAAGCATTCCACGGTTTGGTCAAAGTCAATCTGTTTCAACTTTGACTATCAATAATAAAAATTCCACAATGTTTAGCAAAGTATAAATAATGTTGTTAGATTTATCATGAAATCAATTATCATAATATGTAGTTTTTCATACTTAACATAATATATTTTTATAGATATTGAGAGTCAAAGTCAAAAAAGATACTTTGATCATAGTCGCATCCCCACGGGCCACGGAGACGGAGGTCGCCGACTCGCCGTCCCCTCCCCGCGAAGCCAGCCCGAGTCGTGGCTCCCACCCGCGAAATGGAGTAGCCAGATTCCGGGCACCGAACCCCGAAGCTGATCTCACTGCCACGAGGGCCCAACGAACCTTAATCGACGCACTTAACGACATTAATCGCCGGTATATAGCGCTAAACAATGCCCGCTTAAATACGGAAGCGTGGCTCGCCGCTGGCATCACTCCCCGAAATTTTCCTTCCCCTCCCCTTCCGACCTCGTCGTCTCGTCTCGGCTGGGGCGCTGGGCTCCGATTTCCGTTCATTCCCTCTCGCCGAAGCAACCCCGCATCCGCGCGCCCGCCAAAACCTTACCCCCAGATCCCCACGCTTCGTGCTCGCCGCTCGCTCGCTGCTGGATCCCGCGCCTCGCCTCGCCGCCCGGCGCGCAGGCGGCAGCCCCGCTGGGCATTGGCGCTCGTTACATTGAGGCGCTCCGGGGTGTCGCCTTCGCTCGTGCGGGTGGAGATCTGGGGAGCGGAGCAGGAGCAGGAGGAGCAAGAGGAGGTGGTTGGCCGTGAGCGCAGGGGATGACGGGGTGGGGGCGGTGGGCCCCGGTGATCTGCGCGGCGGCGCTGGTTCTGCTCGCCGCCAGAGCGGTCAAGGGAGATCCCGATCCCGACGAGTTCGAGCGCGCGTAAGTTTTCGGTTCTGCTCTGCGCGTCTGCTTTGTCGGCGCTGTCAGCCGATCGCGCTAGTACTTGTTTTGGGTGTTTGAAACTGAGTTGCGCATTGGATTGCGCGAATGTCTGTTGCCTCGCGTCCGTTGCCTGCGTTGACTACTGGAAGCGTTTGTCTTCCGTGCGATGCTTGCGGGCGCGATGATAAGGCGTCGGGGAAACATGGGATGATTCTGGCTCGCCTTCCGTCACACACGCCCCTGTTCTGTCATGTGGTCCTCATGTAGCACTGGAGGGAAGTTAGATGATGAGCATGTTAGGTGAGATGTCGAGGAACAATAGGTGGTTGGCACTTTGTGACTCATACATGGAGAGAACCAAGCGTGCGGACGTTTTGCCATTTTGTTAGAATGTTAGTGGATGACTCTCGAATGGATGCAGGTGTTTCAGCCTCCAAGCAGTATTTGAATTTGGACCTGACTGCACTATGGCTGTTGGCTATAGTTGTGAAACTTTTCTCTCAACGCTGCTGCTTGAATTTTTTTTCAGTACTTTACATAAATTGGTGAACCGACGGGCTAAATTACGGTTAGTTTGAATAGCTATTTGGTTACTTCACTTTCTTACGAGAGTGCTAGATATCCACCCGTTTGATGAACTGAACATGCACTCATCATAGATTCGAAGACACTGCACATCTGCAATGTGCACGTTTTATGCTGCACAACACACACCTGCGAGGTGTGTGGTATTGAGCTATTGAGAGAGACCACTTGCTTATGCCTCTCATGCATCCTTGCTGCAAAAAACTGTTATCTGCTACTATTTTAGGACTTTTGTATGCAGGTGTCATTTTTGTTTCTGAAGGAGTCATATTATTAACTGTCCTTCCTATCAAATACTAACTATATATTGTTGTACAGGTTTCCAATAGTGGAGCCGGATTATGGCCACACTAAACTTCGTCTATCAGAACAAGGTCTAGAAGCAATTCGAAGGATCGAGAATCCTATTGCCATTATTGGTGTAAGTTTGAACCTATAATTTGGAAGAGCACAACCTATTCTCGTTTTACTGTCTTGAATAAGGTCCAACATGATTTTAGGGACTGCTGATCGCTATATTAAGACCTCAACAATCAATTGCTTCTGAACCCAGGTCATTGGTCCATATCGATCTGGAAAGTCTTTTCTCCTTAATCAACTGCTCTCATTATCTTGTGACAAAGGTAGTCAGATGGAGCTTCTGAAATTATAAGCATGTATATTTGCTAAAATTCTTACTAATACTGTCTGAGGACGTGTTTAACGTTACTATGCAGGTTTTGGAGTTGGTCATATGAGAGATACTAAAACTAAAGGTGAGCTGATTTCCCAGTGTACCTGGATTGATTTTTTTGTAGCTATCATGTCTATTAATGCACTTGAAGCAACCACTGTGCATTTTTTTTATTGCAGGCATATGGATTTGGGGTACTCCTGTTGAGATGGAGGTTGATGGTTCGAAAGTTTCTGTCCTTTACTTAGACACTGAAGGATTTGAGAGTGTAGGGAAATCAAATGTGTATGATGATAGGTTTGTGCCTAATACCGATCATTTTTCTATTTACATTTCCTAGGATTGAGAGTTCACTATGGTTGTTGTAACCTTTCCCTGTTCATGGTAGGATATTTGCTCTGGCAACTGTCTTGAGTTCGGTGCTTATCTACAACCTTCCTGAGACGGTGCGTGAAGCCGATATATCTAGGCTCTCATTTGCTGTTGAAATTGCCGAAGAATTCTATGGAAGGTTTGCTTATCTTTTCCTGGCATTTTCTTTGCTACTCAAATTGAAACGCTAACATTTCCCTCAACTTTTTGGTTGTGCTGCCTGCTGGCGAATAGAGTGAAGGTAATGCTCATTTCTCTGAATACGAGCCTGGAAAATAGGACATGGACAGTTTTTTGACTGAAAATGCTGCTTGTTTCTTCAGGGGCAAGATGTTGCTTTTGAGCCGGCAAAGCTTCTCTGGCTTATCCAGAGAGATTTTTTACGTAAGTTGTTTCTTGAATGGTTCTCTCTATTAACATGGTTTGCGGAATCTTTTTTTTATGATTAAAAAAAAAATCTATTTTTGGGAATGCAAAAGTTTGACCTTCAGACTGTCATCGCTGATATGGATTTCGTAAATTGTTCTGCAGTCTGCACTGGTGTAGTTGTTTCTTCTTATTTTTGGCTCTCAATGTTTGTTATAGTCATACACAGAACACAACATACTAGCATGCAGCATTGTGCTCGAGAGAAAAAGAAGAATGGTAACTTGAATAAACTGTAATATCTGCCATTCTTGCTACTTTAGTTATTGTGTGATCACGTCTCTTAAAAATGGCTTTACACTGCGCCAATACTGCTCATGAATAGAAATCTTTCCTAATTTGCCATTGCTAGGTTATCCACATCTCGATTTAGTGCTAACGTTAAAATTGTTAGATTACATCGTTTTTTCAGTAAATTTCACATAACTACAACTATTTGTATTGTTGTTTTAGAAGTACAACCTTGTGAGGCTGACTTGTGGGACCGGACACAAAAGTTGTAGTTTTCTGAAACACAAGGCCAAAATATTTGTAGTTTTCTGAAACTGGTACCAAAAGTTATAGTTTTCTAAAACAACACAAATAGTTGTAGTTTTGCGAAATTTACTCTCTCTTTGTTCACGAAGTAAGACAATATTATTATATCTATTATGTTGCCTGTTAATTAGTGGGGGCAGTCACACATAGTGAAGTTCAGTCATTTTGCCACTGGGGCTTGCTAAATGGCTGGGTTGTTCAGTCAATAGCTGTTACACATGTTGATTTTAAATATTTCTATATTTCCTACACTATTCTATAATGCATATCCCCCATGCCACCACCACCACCACAAATATTATGCCTTTATACTTCTATTTATGTGCCTCGCTCATTTATTCTTTGTTGAAGATATTTGCTTGTGCACACTGACAAATTTTCTCTAAAAGTGGGTAATTTTAACGTTGTGAGCAGAAGGAAAATCTGTTCAGCAGATGGTAAATGAAGCCCTCCAACGGGTGCCTAATGATAATGGTTAGTTCAAGGAGCATTACTGACTACTGTTAGGTTTGCGATATCTGAACATCTTGAGATGTCTCTTGTGTAGTTGAATTGACTTGTTTTTTTTCCCATGTGCTGCAGGGGACAAATATATTGACGAGGTACAGTTTATTATATACATACATTTTTGGACCTGAAGATGTTAGATTGAAACTCTGCTACTGAATTTACATTCGATATTGTTTTAGGTTAATCAAATAAGAGACTCTTTGGCAGTTATGGGTGACAACAGCACTGCTTTTAGCTTGCCCCAGGTACATTTCTGATGATTTCCCTGCCGCTTCTGACTTAAAAGTATTTATATTCTCATTGCGCACCCAAATTAGAGTGTTTGACACTATTGCTGGTGTATGGTTATGTCGCCGATACCATTTGTTCAGTATGATGTGTATACCCCTAAATCATTTGGACGCTTTGTGTATACAGCCACATCTACAAAGAACAAAGTTATGTGAGATGGGTGACAAAGAGCTTGAGCCCCTATATGTTGAAAGGAGGGAGCAATTAAAGAAACTAGTTGCATCCATTGTAAAACCTAAAATTGTGCAGGGGAAAACTTTAAGTGGAAGGGACTTTGTGTCCTTCCTTCAACAGGTAAAATACTTCTTGATTCTGTCATTATTGGCATGTATATGGTCCATTATGATTATTGGTAACTTATACTCCTGTGTTCAGATTCTTGAGGCTTTGAATAAAGGTGAAATTCCATCAACGGGGTCTCTTGTTGAAATTTTCAATAAGGCCATTCTCGAACGCTGTCTAAAGGTTTATAGGGAGCATATGGATGGCTTAGGTCTACCTGTAACAGTAGACAAACTACAGCAAGTTCATGAGATGGCAAATGATCAAGCTAGAATGCTATTTGATAAGCAGCACTTTGGGAAACATCATGCTGCTCAGTCAATACTTCAGCTTGAGGACGAGATAAAAAAGGTTTGTTAGCATTACTTTCTATTTTGGGGTTGGATATGTAATACACAGTATAATTAGTTTTCACGTCAGAAAGGAGAGCCCATGGGTATGTAATTTGTGGCATGAGTATAGTATCGTAACGGGTTGGCACAAATCTTTTGATTAATTTTCAATTCCTTTCGTTTGTTGTTACCTTGTTACGAGTTATAGTTTGCCCTAATGCCAAGTGTCCCGGGTGTGTGTTGTAATGGCTTCCTTTCCCCTTCTTAATGCAATGATACGCACTGTCCTGCGTGTTCGAGAAAAAACAAATATAGTTCCGCTAGTTATCTCTGTGGCATCACCTTGAATTATCTTTCGCCTTCATCACCTTTAGTAGATGATATATTTTACATACTTACAAGATGTACCTTGTAGGTGTACAGAAACTTTCTTCTAGCTAATGAGTATCAATCGTCAAAGCTGTGTGAAGCACGTTTTTCGGAGTGTGAAGATAAGATGGACCATCTTCAAGTCTTGAAGCTTCCATCAATGGCAAAATTCAATGCTGGCTTTGTTCACTGCAATCGAAGTTTTGTAAGGGATTGCGTTGGGCCTGCAAAGGAAAACTATGAGCGTAGGATGTCCAAGGTTTGCCCTCTATTTCAAAGATAGATTTTCATGTAAAAAATTGGCGGGACGTAGGGGTAAAATCCTGCATTTTAGTTAGTACATTCAAACACTGCTATATTGGCATAATTTCTGTTTCATGCATATAATTTACAGCTCAGTGCCTATTTGGAAGAAAGGGATTTTGCTCTAAGAATTTTAAGGATCCCTATCTATCGTTTGC
Source organism: Eragrostis nindensis (assembly GCA_012490785.1). NCBI lineage: Eukaryota > Viridiplantae > Streptophyta > Magnoliopsida > Poales > Poaceae > Eragrostis > Eragrostis nindensis. The sequence goes on along the minus strand of JAAXCT010002333.1, from coordinate 31,841 downwards.
AGACAGCTCGTAGTTATTCATAGCAACCAGACCTTACTAACCATGTTTCATCTCATTTAGTTTGCTACAATAAATCAGGGTACTTAGATTTCGGCAGATTTTTACTCGCTTGAAGGGTAACCTTATTTTGCTACCTGACAACTCTTCAAAACCCTTTCCATTATTTTTTACTAACAAAAGAAACAAGGTAATGAATAAGTGCTCAAATGATAATTTAAGATGTTCAAGATGCTGCAATCAAGGACTCTGTTATAGATATATTTTTGTTATAGATATATTTTGAAGTTTGATGTTGTCTACCTTTGTTAAACATGTCATCATCATGGGAACTAAATTCCATTTTGCTATTGCATTCAGATGCTTGCCAAGTCCCGGGCTCTTTTTATCAAGGAATACAATAACAAACTATTCAATTGGCTGGTGACCTTCTCTTTAGTCATGGTGGTTGTGGGGCGCTTTGTCATCAAGTTCTTCTTACTTGAAATCGTTGCCTGGGTGATGTTTATCTTCCTGGAGACATATACGAGAATGTTCTGGTCGGCAGAGTCGCTCTACTACAATCCAGCTTGGCACATCATTGTCTCTTCCTGGGAAACTATTGTGTACAGCCCAATTCTTGATCTGGACAGGTAGTCTTCTTAGCTCATATAAATTGTGTATATTGCTTACCATAATGTTTTTCTCTAACATGAAACCCTTTGCTCAGATGGGCTATCCCCATTGTCATATTGCTATCGTTTGTGGTTCTATATTGGCGATGTTTTGGTCACAGAAGGAAACGTGGCAGCCGTTCATTGCTGCCACTGTACAAGAACTCACACAAGAATTCAACTCGCCCAAGATCAGACTAGTAGTGATATGCAATGCCTAAACATTTTCTGAAAGGATAGTACAAAATATCAAACTTATAGAAGAGGACAAAACGCCTCTTGGGGGCCGTCCGTTCATGCTGTTGGACGTGGGACCTGCCAATGCATCTCCGATTCTTTTTTATGGACGAAGATAGGCTTGTTTTGATGGTGCCTGCCAATGTATCTCCGATTCTTTTTGATGGACGACTATAGTGAAGCTGCTGACGAGGAGCACTCGTGCAATCCTCTATTGTAATTCAAGTTTACCCATCTTTTGTAGCTAGGTTCTTACGAGTCACAACATTATTCATTGATTATGGTTTACATTCTCCACAGTTTTATAAGTTTTTTTTTCCTTACAAGTCATCTTATAGTAATTGTATGAGCGTATGCTGTGATAGTTGAAGCCTTGATAATTGAAGTGATCAGTTAAATTGGAAGCTGACCCCACTTTGCCTATCAGTGCCTTCTTTCATTTTTTTTGTTGCATCATCATGTCCACTTTGTTGACTTAGGCGTCCTAGTATCATCGTTCTCGTATTCCTTTTGTTTTTTTGTTGGCTTAACTCATGAGGATTGTTGCGTTTTAATCACCGGACACTGGAGGAAACAAAATTCCTTAAATCCAACTCGTCAAAATACAGTGGTTATCCGAAACCATGGGCAGTGGGGACGGCAACATTGCATAGTTTGCTTTTCTGTTTATGATCCACGAACAGCAAGACGAGAGTACAAGAGACCCACCCAAGGAATGCACAACATGTCAATGACCAGTTGACTATGAGGTTCACAACCAACGAACAGCACGCAGATTAGCAATGTACGATACAATGAGAATGTCAAATTATCATCCTTGCTTGCAGGGTCTTTCTCCAATGGAGCAGACACCTAGGACGTCGACCCAGATGAAGCTGGCCCTCCACACATTCTCTTCTGCAGATGTTCCAAGCTCGCTACCCGGTGCAGTGGGGCTGTCCTGCCCATCTTGCCAGCAGCCAGGGTCGCGTTGACGAAATCATCATCCTCTTGAGTCGACGATGCAATATCAGGCATGTAATTGTTGTTAGCTACAACCTCGCTCGGAGTGGCGAAGTAACTGTTTGGGTCATCTTGGATGGGGACGGCAGCATCAGAAGTGGAGTCAGATGGGGAGCCCTGGAATGGCATGCTGAGGGATGACATATCAGACACCGCCGGGAACAAAGCGTTCATGCCTGTTACCCGCTTCACAGAATCCTCTGCCATCTTCACCTGCAAACATGATGCAATCCTACACTCAGAGTGACCCACAACCTCCATAAATTATGTTTGGAAGGTGTAACAATGTTAGGTATCGTCTCTCTAAAAGAATGACAAATAATGTATCTATTGGTAATATTCAAAACAAGCCCAAGTGTACAATACAGTGGATGAAGAGATCAAATAGTGCAAGACACAGCAGCATACCTTTGCTCTTAAGGTTTCAACGTCCGCTTTCAACACTCTGTTGTCGACAGCAGCATCATTGAACTTCTGATTAACGTCTGCAAGGCGCCTCAGCAGTGAGGAGTTTTCAACCCTTAGCTGTGCCACCTGTAATAAGCCATCCAATCATCAGCCAAACATTTTTACCTTTTTAGACGCCCTTAAAAGATCAAACATCAACAATATAACATAAACCATCAGACCTGTGCCTCCAATTCATTCAGGTGGGCTGCTTTTCTGCTTCTTGAACGCCTGGCAGATTCTCGGTTGGATTGCTTCCTGGAATGGTTCAACAATACATGAATCTCATGCTCAACATCATCATAAAAAATAACCCAACAGAACATACAAATTTCTAGTATCAACATCCTAATTAAACCTTTTGATATCAAGTAACAGCTTAGTGGATGTTAAGTTGTTAATGTTAGATTATGTAAATAATCTTCTTGTATAACCGGAAGTATATCCGGCTGTAATACATACAATTGATTTGTTGTAATCTAGATAGCAGACAATCTATTCTTTCAGTTAACTCTGCTGCATCTTATTGTTGTGCTACACCAGCACAATTCTGACAGCCAGGCTAAACGTATGGCCAATTACAGCATAAGCAAGCAGATCATCATTTTAACTTTTGGTAATTAGGCTTGATTATATCAGTTCAAAACATCTTCTACATCGAAGAAACATGCTTTCAATCGTGAATTAATTGACCCAAAGTATAATTAGGGGCAACATGGTCTGCAACATGGCACTTTGATCATAAATTTCTTTGAATATATGACATTTCAAATAGAGGACCATGTTATGAAAATACTTAATGGGGAATTTAACAGCATCAACCAGACAACCACCCATCAACATAGTTATTTACTTATTCATATACCTCGATGGTAATAGTTAAAAGGTTTGACTGACAGGAATTCTGAAACGACCTATATTTTGAATCAGAGGGAGAACTAAACAATACAGAATCCTGTATGGAAAGAGTTATATGACCTATGTCCATCAAAATAGAAAAAATTGGCAACAGAAATTATATTTGTCACAACAAAGAAATGCAAATTTAGCGGAAAAAAGTGGGGCGAGCAAGCATCATGAGGTCATGACAGCAAGACAACACCTGATGATGCAAATACAGTTTCACATTTAAGTTAAAAAAATTCACCTCCTTTGCAGTCTTTGTTGAACAGGGTTTGCATTTCCAGTAGTCTCAGCCTCTCCTTCCATGTCATCATCATCAGACTGCTCCCGTGAGGAAGAGCTTGTGGCCTGCTTAACAAGGACATCGGCATTTTGCACCGCCTGTGGACCTAATCCCCCAGTTGGGCCACCAGCTGGCTTGCTTTGAACCGGAATCCCATTACCTGATATGTACCCAAAATTCGAGCCATAGCATAGTACAGTCATTCAGTCAAACATGTCATACCATAAGTCAAAAGTGGCGGTTATAATGTTTGCATGTTTCACTAGAAATAAAGCATAATATTGGAATCATGATTTCGACTACTTGGCCCAGTATGCAAAGTGCCCATCCTTGAACGGTACTGGATGGCATGGCCATAAGGATACAGCCCTAGAACAATCAAAACATGATGTTTTTTTCTCTTGAGCACTCAAAAGGGAACATTATGCACGGCTGTTAGCAATGAGCCAATTTTATTTTATTTTTTGGAAAGATTGGATGAAAAACTATTGTAATCTGAAAACAGAGGGACTTGTGACAAACTGAAGTTTTAAAAATCATTATGTTAAATACGGTACATTGGACTAATCATTTGAGCCCAGTTTCAAAACTAACAGGAAATGTGGGAGGAAGATACAAGTACCTCCGATTGTGTTAAGAGGGCCTGCACGTGAAACCTCCACATTTGGCAAGGATGAACTAGCTGCAGAACGTTCTGGAGGCGTCGCACTAGAGGTCTGTGGATGAAAATGGTATGTCAGGTATTACAAATTAACATAAACACAGAAAGATCTGTAAATGAAAAATGACGCAACAAATGTCACAATGCCAGTTCGATTTACGACAGCATTAAATGTTAGCCGTAAAATAGGATGTGTCTTGGCCACGGATGTTGGGGCATAAAACTCTCAATGCATGAACTTCCAATCAACATATTGGAAAGCAAAATAATACCATAATAGCCCTGCTTATATAACTCCAAAGCATCTATAAATAATCTAATTCATTTATCACAGAAACGACAATAATATATAGGAGACAAATCAATCTGATATCACTCACATACGCAACTAATGGACAAGCACCTATGAACGATCACACGGCAGCATAGCCGCTTCTACGCCCAACCACACATAAAGTGACACGGATCATTAAACCTGCAACTGCAACACAATGTAGGATCCATTATTAAACCATATACCCTAAACATAGGGATGCTAAAAACTTGCGCATTTCCTAAGTCATAAAAAGTGATGATGATTGCCAATGCCACATAGCACAGTAAAGGACGTATACATGTGGAGTGGCTCTTTTGTATCCTCTACAAACCCTAAATGAACCGTGCGGAGTACCGCAACACCACGCAAATCATAGATTGATAACACAAGTACACAAACTAAGAACCCTAAACGAGCAAATCAAATGGCATTGCAGGTGGCCAGCGGTCGAGAGCTAAAGGCAAGTGATCGTACCCTCCACATGGCGACGGCAGCGAGGTCCTTCTCCAGCTTCTGCTTCAGCATCGCGTTGTACTCCACTGGGTCCACCACCCCGCTCGACGAAGCCCCTGGCGCCCCCACCGGCGGCTTGCTCTCCACCGGTTCCACTCCACCCAAGCCCCTCCCGGCGCCCGTGCCCGGCCCCGGGCTGTCGAGCACGGCCTCCTCCAGGAACTTCTGGAAGTACCACTCAGACGGGCACCTGTTCATGGAGCCCGCGGCATCCACCGCCGGGCCACCGCCACCGCCACTGCCCCCGACCCCTCCTCCCCCACCTATGGGTGCCGCGGCGGCACCGGTGGCGGCCGCTTGAGGTTGCGGCGGGGCCCAGTAGGGGTTGGCGATCTCCTCCACGGAGAAGACGCGCTCCATGCGGGATCGGCCCGGATCGCGACGCCGAGGATGCGAATTCCAGCAGGCTTCGAGAGGGTTCGGAGGATCCTAGGGCTTGATCTGAAAATCTCGGAAATTCTTTTGGCTGTGTTCGGACTTCGGCGGAAGAGAAATGGAAGAGAGGAAGGAGAGGATTGAGGAAGAAGGTGGCTGTCAAGTAAAAAATGAATGAGTCAGCAGTGACGGCTCTACGCACGCTCGCCAAAGTTACTTACAAAACCGCTGGATTTTTAAAACTCGGATTTGGTACAGATATTGTGTGGTAGTATGTTATTTTTATTGAAAACCAAACATTGTGTTTATTTGGTGAGGAAAAGTAACATTCAAAACTTTACTTTCGCGCCATAAAAGCAATATCTTGTGTTTATTTCAAACAACTCCTATTTCCATTGATATTATTATATATGCTAAAGTTGCAATTGTATAATGATCAACCATTTTATCAATTCCATCTGAAAGATGTTTATTCCATTGTAGTATGAACATCGGCCGGTGTAGAATTACGAGAAATGTGAAGCAAAACATTTCTATACTCCATGGGAGTGGCCAGAGCAGAAAAAAAAGAATATCAAGGACTGAAACCGAAAAATCTAAATTAAAAGGTATAAGAAATAAGGTTGTATTGCAATTTTTAGCTCAATTATAATGCAAAAGCTTAGTTTAATGGCATCGTATTGATATACGCGAACCACGGCCGATTACGTGGGCACATATGATCACCACGTTATCCAAGCTTATCCCCCCTTTTGAAGCACTATTGATGCGACCAAAGTGAATATACTGATTCTTTTGGGTGCTCACATCCCCCGGTTTACCTGATCAAGCACACGTCGTTAAATTCTTTCCACAGATAAAGACTCATGTTGCATATATATTATGCCCTTTGCACTATGGCATTTTTTTTTTACTTATCGGCTTTAGACTTTAGACAACATATCAATCACCACTACAAAAAAAGGTACACACAAATATGTTTTCAGTTTATTTCTATATTTATGCAAAATATCTAAAGTTTCATAGACTATGCTGCCTTGAAGGAGACACTTCAAACAAATTTCTCACCAAATTTTCAAGTTGGCTTACAAACTACCGAAATACATATAGTTCCACCCAAATGAATCTCCAGCTTCCACAATGTTGTTGGGTTTTTGTTTTTTTTTTTTTTGTTTGCTTAAGAACACATGAAAATGTCGTTTTTCATTGTTCTTCCCAAACAATTGATACAATTTTCTGAATGAACAACAATTGATACAAGCTTTTGAGCCTTATGTTTCGATACTAAAAACAGTTGATACAAGTTTGTACCGTTCCAAGAAAATGCTCGAGTCAAACTCACATGATGATTCCATCGCAAAAGAAAAAAATACTCACATGATGATTTTTTTTTTTTTGGTGATGCGGAAAAGTTTTGGGATCCACTAAACAAGGGGGGATGACAGCGCGCCGTTTGGCTGATGCGTCTTGGCACAAGCAATTGACTCTTTCATGGGTACTCCGTACTTTCATTCAGGAGAGCGGGCCAATATCAGCTTCTCACTCGTCAAAGCACAGTTGCCGAAAAGAAAAGAAAAATGCTATGGAATGAGCTCAAGTCATATGCGGCTACTTGGACAGTTCAATACCAACACTGCATCCTGACAATCCCTGAAAAAGAAAAAAAAAAACGCATCTTGACAAGATGCTTCTCCTGGATGTAACAAACTTTTTCATCCATTAAAGGCCAACCGATGTGCTCCTTGGAAAAGAAAATGGCATGCCTTATCTCTATCGCACAATGGTGTTGTCTTATAAGTCAGTCTTATAATCTTCATATGATCAATCAGACTACTTACACAATGATTATTTTAGTTGTCTCTTAGTAATTACATATTTGCTTAATTTGTGGGTGAGCAAAGAAATATTTATGAGTTGCATGTCAACTATAACTCGTGCAATAGTGTGTAAGCCATCTCATACTCCTAAATTTTAGCGCACGAGGTGGTTGCCTCACGAAACAACCACCTCTTTCTCTCACCACCCTCTCTCTCTTCTACTTCATCAAAAATTCTATATAAAGTTGCATGAGACGGGCTATGAGACTGCTTACGTGTAGCATTGTACCTGCCCTTATGTTTGATTTGTCAACATGGTAGCCGGATATGGTACATGATAAGTATCGGAAGAGTTTCCATAAATAGAGAATAAAAAGGCAGCAACATCTGGGACCACCGGGGTCATTCTCTGCTCCAGTGTGAGAGACTTTGCATCCTTCAGAAAAGGGCAAAAGAACAATCTGAAGGCAATGTCATTTTCAGCGCAGCAATTGTGCTGCCTCCACGGACGCAAGTGTTGGGTTTAAATGACAAGTTTCAAGCCGTTTAAATGACAAGTTTCAAGCCAGCCTTATAAATGGTCACGCCCTTATCCTCTTGGTCCTATCCGCTCCTCATTCGAAAATTCCTTTCAAGAAGGGACAATCCGTAGAAATTATGACCAACGCAATTTCAGCCCCCCCCCCCCCCCCCCCCCCCCCCCCCCCCCCCCCCCCCCCCCCCCCCCTTTTCCCCAAAATCCAAACAAAAACATTACAACCTTGAACGATCAAGTTTCAGACTAGCCATCAAACCACATCTGTTCATTTTTGGGATCTAGGATGTATAAATTGGTCTCACCACTAGATAAATCCATAAATACAAATACCAATGAACTCTTGACCTGACTACCGCTAAAACCAATATCCTGTTATGTTCTACTCAGCCTGTTCGAGTGATCATCTCATGGCATAGCGGCCTTTATATTCTTTGTGTACTCCTCTAGCCTTTTCAGTCCTTCTTCAGGAGTAGCGGCTTCACACAACTGTCTAACCATTGCGCTGCCAATGATCACACCATCTGCTCCCCAGCCTGCGATCTGTATAGTAAACAATGAAGTTATCAAAAAGCTGCGATGCATATACTAGTGTTCCTAAGCAATATTAGTGCCCTGATTCTAACCCACCTGTTTCACATGCGCTGGCGTAGATACACCAAAGCCAACAGCTACTGGTTTGTTTGTAGCCTGTTAAGTCAGGAACATAAGCACACAGAGTCCTTTTGAACTTGAGCTACTTCACTGTTCACTAGAAATAGGTTTATCTCTAACCTGCTTGATCTCCTGAAGAAGATATTCTACACGTGTGTTTACATTTGAGCGTGCACCTGTAACTCCAACAGCACTCACCTGCATAATATGCAATCAAGTGTCACTGATCACTAAACAAATTCAAGGGCGAAGGTAGAACATGGTAGTGAGCTGAATAGAAAATAACAAAGCTTGTATTTGTGGCGTCATAATTTTTTCCCAAAGTGTCAATTTTCTAGAGTTTTGTTAACATTATCCAGTACAAAATGTCATAACAAGCCCTAGATGACAATGTGCAAGGTGTTTCATTATTGTACAAAAGTGACATGCAAGTTCACAATTCTTCCATGTGGTATGTGCGCCTAGGATGAAAATTTTAGCTAAAAGGAATAACTAAAATATGCCTGAAATGGAGATAAATTCCGAGCATATAGTTCGCAATTTCAGATACTTACAAGATAAAGAAATCCTTCTGAAGCTTTTGCGATTTCTATCATCCTCTCTGTTGGTGTGGTTGGCGTTGTAAGAAGCACCTGCGGACAATTGTGAAAAATATGATGTTAAATGGTTGAAACTCAAGATATCGCTATATCGATTAGTTCACCATCACGAATAATCCACCAAGCAGTTCTCTTGCACCAGCCTGAGGTAGCCAAAATATAATACAATATGGTCTTAGCAGGTCTAAGAAGTAACTTTGTTTCTATTTTTCTGGTAGGTCTATATTGGACCAAGCCCATGTGTGTCATACTATTTAGGCCTCAAAGTTCATCAAAAGAAATACAACTACGAAAATACAAATTTATATGAGAAATACGCGAAAAGATTAGAGTGAGGATCAACCAGCTCTATGCCGTGCATAATGGCCTCACTCCTCAACAGTGTTGTCTCCTCCAAAGGAAGATCAGGTACGACAAGGCCTGTGACATTAAAAAAAACAGTAAATAAATATATGATTGACACAACAACTAAAGTGTGATCCATAGATATCATATTTTTGTTAAACAGATGACACAGGAATGTGTTTCTGTATAGCAATACAAATCAGACGGTGTTTGTGTAGTTCACTATGCAAACTTACCATGCACGCCAGCTTGTCTGATTGTAGCCATAAAGTTCCGCACCCCGCGCTTTAGAATTGGATTGTAGTATGTGAAGAGAACTATTGGGCAGGACAGCTCAGGTATAACCCCCTTCAGCATCTCTATGACAGAATCAAGTGTTGTGCCTTTCTTAAGTGCTCGTGTTGCAGAAGCCTGAAATGGTGTGAATTCGAAAGTCTTAGCACACAGACGCTTTGTGGTTAGTAAAACCAAAGAGTATGACACACATGCCTGAATAACAGGGCCATCGGCCAATGGATCCGAGTACGGTACACCGAGCTCAATCACATCCGAACCGCAGGAATCAAGGATCTTCAACGCTTTCGATGTGGTAGCTAAGTCAGGGTCACCAGCAGTGATGAATGGTATGAAAGCAGTCTGAAAATTCCGAAGTTAAACAGGTAACTCAACTGAATGCCTCCCAAAAGTTACAAACCGCCACACAAACGCTGAACATAACCGCAAGATCACTGCACCTAAACGCAGGTCTCTACTAGTCTAGTCTACTTAGCATCAAGTCAGTAAAACAGAGGAACACTATACTGACAATAGCAGAGGATGGCTATCGATAATAAAATTTGTAGCTCGCCGGCACAGCACGTATGCAAGTGCAGTCAACTAGTGATTTAGGTTGATTCTAGCCCAAACACTGGTTCATTTTGCCAGAATTCCCGGCCAACATTGGCCAGCCACCACTGCACCACCCAAACTCAATCGGGAATAGCAACATACAGTGGTTGGTAGAATTGGCCCCAGGGATTGCGACGACGCGCAGCAGGATCTTATAGGTCATAGAGTCAATCACGCACCTTGCCCAGCTCCCTGAGCCTGGAGAAAGTCTCCCCGACGCTACGCTTGCCGGTCCCCTCGCCGCGGTCGGCCATGGGAGCGGAGACCAGACCAGCACCCCCTCCCTAGCAGGCACCGCAGCCGTGCGCCGTATTGGCGGGGTCCGCGATGCAGCCGGCGACGGTACGCTTGATATGTGACGGCGATCTGCGAGCGCCACGTGTGACGGGTCAGTGCTGCGAGTGAGCTGATGGACCTGGCGGACGCCTGCGAGCAGCAGAGTTCGTGTCCTATCACGGCCCGCCGAGGCAGACACGGTTCGCTCTGTGCGCGGCCGCGGCTTGGGAGGCGAGGCTGGTTGAAACTCAAAATATGATGAGCGTCGTGTCGAGTGAGTCGGTCGTGAGGAGGTGAGGCCACGGCGCTTTTTACTCTGCATGCTTCTGTGAATTATTGTGATGCGACGACGAGTGTGATAGGGTAGGAAGCATGTGATGTGATGAGCCCGTGAGTTTGCCTACTTGCCATGCGCGGCCCATACACGCCTCTAGAGTGTAGTGTGAGTGACACAAAGGCATGCAACAAGATGCATCGATCGGGCACCTCCCCATGGATTCTCTCATCTCTACTCGAGCTTTTGCACGTTGCCGTTGATGGAAAAATAGGAGGATCGGATGCTGTACTGATGACGTCGTGCATGACAGCCTGAAATGGCATCAGCAACGCAGCGGAGCAATTGCACGGTCTCCGGTCGTCCCCCTCGGCGGTCCAAGGTAGCAGAGGACCAGGCAGGGATGCGTGTGGTCCGTCACCGTCGTTCTCCAGACAGTACGACGTCGACGTTGCCGGTTGCATGCGCACGCCATCCTATTCCAAGCAAGCTTTCCGTTGCTCTTTGTGCAACGTGTATAGTGTACATCACACGGGCACCTATGGTCCTATTCCTAGATGCATTCATCTGCTGCTTCATGCGTTCCTCCAAACATGTCGTCAGTTGAGGACGCTGCAGTTTTTGGCAACAGACAACTTACCTGTCAGTTTCCGTGCCCTGGCTACTGCTGCCCTGCCACGTCTTTTGAACGGTCCCTGTCTAATAGCTCAGCTAATAGTACTAGAGTGCTAATTAAAGTGAGGGGGGACTTCATGGGATTACTGTTCCTCCGAGAATTGTATCCGTCAATCGTTCGGCATCGTTGCCCAGGACATACATATGCATCACAAGTCCTTTTCACGATGTGTATCTTTCAAGTTTCAACTTTAGTTTGGGGACCGGCTGGTTCTCCCTGTTCCACTGGGACAAACGTACGAGACGATAAGGAGAGGCCGAGTTTATTCAACAAGGAGAGACAATGAGACAATGACCACAGACCACCGGTGTTGCGCTTAACTGGTGTCTGGTGGTGTTTTTTTTAAAATTTAACCCTTTTTTAAAACTATTTTCAGATATGGACCACGGGAGAAACTATTTTCAGATTTGACCCCCCATACCCGCGCCACCGAAAGTGCCGCTGAAGTCCCGGGAATACGCGCCAGTGCCCCTGGCACGGGTTGTGTCCGACGTGGACATAGCCCCGTCCGACGTGGACGACCTTGCCTCGCGGGTTCCGCGCCATCGCCTCTGGCGCGGACCCTGCTTGTTTGTGTTGGAAATTTTGGTTAGATCGGCTGTGTTATGAAGTGAAAAGGAAGTCCACGAGTGTTGAGAGAAGAAAGGAAAGTATATTGCATTAGTGAGGAAATAGAATAATGCATTAAAATATAAGTACATAGGTAAACAAATTACACTGGCAAGTTCGGTACACACAACCACTAACCTAATTGTGCACCGCACTAATCCTGACATGCCTTAGGAAATTGAAAATGCAACATTGAACGAGGATAATACAACATTGGCTAGATACAAGACGTCATCGATACAAATGCAATTATGTCCCACATAAAACTACTACGATAAAGGAAGGACAATTGCTTTAGGATACTTGAAATTAAAGCGACATGAATGTAAGTAATGCTGCTACTTAGGCCCCCTTTGTGCCCGTCGAGCCTCATCGCGCCATGCAGCTACTTGTTGAGCATGGCGTTGATGAGCTGCTTGCTCACGCTGTTGCCTTCGTGCCATTGCACGCTGGCGTGTTTCCTCTTCACGGCGGCGACGTTCATCCATTGCTGTCTTTATCCTTTGCTCTATTAGTTCCTCCCTTGTAGGTTCGGCGTGCTGAATGTTTTCTTCCCTTTGGCCTCTAGTTAGACGTGCTTGTTGGAGCCTTTGATGGTCACCCATCCTCATGAGGTATTCACTTGTGGTTTCCAGCTTCGATGGGTGCACGAGTAGCATTTGTGGGCCGAACCGAATCAATCCATTGCTTGAAGTCACAACCCTGAGTATTCATCAAAATGATTGTAGTGTTAGAGACTGGAAAAGGTTACAAGTGCTAGAGAAATGCTTAGTTACCATGAAATCAGGGTCTAAGTCAGGACACCCAAAGAACCTCATGCCACATGTGGCACGCTTTGTCGATGTTCTAATCATGGCTCGATGACCGCACTTGCATAGCGGCCGGTCGGTCCATAGAGGCAATGGAAGGCTTCTGTTGCTTGACTCAGCCATGTGGACGGTTTGGTGCAGTAGGTACCTTGTTTTCTTTGTGCAACCCATTACATTTATATGTGAAGCTAGGCATTGGATGCTTTGAGTGTGACAGCGATGATATAGACGTCAGCTCAGCTGTGTTTTGCTTTGGCCAGTGATGTGGATGTAACAGAGGTAGGGTAGAGTATGAGAGCAATAATGGACATGCATGCAGAGAGGTAGGGTCAGTGTTGGACATTGGATGCATGCAGGGGGCACATGCATGCACTGAGGCAGGGCCATTGTTGGGTACGACATCCCACATGCACCATCGAATGCACGCGGCAATGTCCCGGGATATCCTTCTCCACCGCATTCAATATACCTCGGTGCCTGTCAGATATAACACAGACTTCTCTATGGGGGCCGATGACGTTAACTCTAACCAAGTGCATAAACCACTCCCAGTTCTCATTGTCCTCCTTCTCAACAAGAGCAAATGCAAGCGGTATTAATTGATCCTCCGCATCTGCTCCAATGGCCGTGAGAATAGTTCCCTTGAACTTCCCCGTCAAAAATGTGCCATCGACCGATAGAACCGGTCTACACCACTTGAATGCCTCTACACACTGCCCAAGCACCAGAAAGCACGGTTAAAAACAGGCTTCATCCGATTATCTTTCATTACAAATTTCTCTTCGTGACCCTCTATGCGGTATACCATGCTAGGGTTGCACTCCTTCATTGCCTCGAACAGGACGGGAAGACGTTCATAGGCTTCAAGCCAATCTCCATATATCATTTTCTTGGCTAACTCCCTAGCCCTCTAGGCTTTTCCATATGTCACTCCATAGTCATATAACTCTTTAATTATCTCTATCAAAGCTCTTGGAGCAATGTTAGGTTGTGCCTTCACCGTATTACCCAAACGATGAGCAATAAACAATGCATCTAACTGTCGATGCTTGTCAAGCCGCTCATCTGATCCACAAGTGTGTGGTTGTACTACACTTGTGATCTTCCATGTCTTACGAATAGTTCGACGGGCGCGAACCGTCCAGTCACATTCTGGATCCTCGCAAACCACAGTGTACCAGAATGGCCAACCTTTTGTGACGGTTGTGCCTCACGGCGTACTCCTTCAACCACATCTTCAGCCCGGCCATATTAGGGAATTCAATACCCTCCTCTACTATCTCCTTACTCCATCCGGAATGGAGGCCATGTTCTGACCTCCGTCCACAATAGCATGCTCAATTCCTGTGAGGTCCCTAAATTCATTTACACGAGGATGACGCCCAATTACCTTCTCAAAGGCACGACAGTCGTCCTCGGTCATGTCACCAACATCACGGTCATCATCTGAGTTATCCGCTACCTCCGCGTCAAATGGTGCATCCTCTGCTGTTTCCTCTCCAAATACCCTTGGTACCAAAACATTTGATACCCTTGCGTCATCAAACTCATCCCGCGCAGCCTCCTCCTTCGCTGCCCGCCAAGCACAAGCGCGCTCATCTTGTGCCTCATCATCCTGATGGGACGAATGAGCACTACCTTGTACACTAGCAACCACCAAATCTCTCCTACATCCCTCACCATGCAATGCCATCCTCTTCTCACCGCCACCTTCACAACTAACATTTCCTCCTTCCACAGCAACACACGGAGATCGGTTCAAATCAATGTCATACTCCACTTGCTTAACCACCCTCTTCACCGCCACCACCTCCAGCATTTTAAATTGCGTCTCCTTGACACAATCAACATATGCCTCCCACTCCACCGGACTATCTAATTGCATCATCACTTTATAACTGTGGCCATGACCAACATCATATCGACCTTTCACGTCAACGATCACACCCGGTTCCTCCCAACCTAGGACATTCTTAACTCTGCAAACCAACTCATTATACTTCGGACGCTGCTTAAATGCGACAACCTTATGTGCCATGTTGCTACTAAAGTTTACACATCCATCATCACTTTCCATTACTTCGCCACCATAATGCACTCTTACAATTATTTCCATCTATATCATTGCATCAACAAACAACAACTAATGAGTACGCATATCATATTATATAACCAAATCACGCTAATTACCACCTATACCATGTCATCTCACTAATCACTAACTAATCACATTCTTAATTGGCCACGGTAAATCATGCTAAATCCTATGAAATAAGACAATGCTATCACTTATGCCTTCATATCTACTCATCCTAACTCAACAATTCCTTAATTTCTAAACCAAAAATCAATTAAGGTGCCCAAACCCTAGCAATAATCCACCACGAAATCTACACTAAATAGCCACTAATCGAGGGAAAAAACTTGAAGGGATGAGGGAGAATACCTTGCTAATCCGAGTTTCCAAGCCAAATCGGGTTCAAATCGGTCGAATATTGAGGATTTGATGGGGGGGTTGGGCGTGGAGAGAGGGCGCCGACGCCCTCTCCTCTGTTCTGTTCGAACAGAGCGAGCGGGGTGGAGTGGGAGCGGGGAGGAGAGCGGGCCGGGCCCGCGCGCGACTTATCCCCTCCCTCGGTCCGCGCCACGTCGGACACAACCCGCGCCAGGGGCACTGGCGCGTATTCTCGGGACTTCAGCGCCACTTTCGGTGGCGCGGTATGGGGGGTCAAATCTGAAAATAGTTTCTCCCATGGTCCATATCTGGAAATAGTTAAAAAAAAGTTTAAATTATAAAAAAAACACTGTCTGGTGATTTGTCACTGTGAAAAAGATTGACGTGTTGAGAGTGAAACTCAGGGGTCGGAGACTCGGGTAGCATATTTAAAGCATGCGCGGTGCGATAATGTTGGCCCACGGTGGCTGCTAACCGTTCTCGGACCATGTGAATTTCAGGTTTTAACAGACCAGTCAGCAGAACAATGAGCAAGATTTGCAAGATTGAATTATCCTTGAAGGTTTCAGTATTTACATCTGTCTTGTTGTTACAAGTATTAGCATAATAACGTGATTGCTCACCGCACTTTCCACGCGGTATTGTTACAAGTATTAGGATCCTGGTCCTACCAGATTGACTATTAAACACATATCAAGTGATGATCGAATTCTGGGCACAGGGGTATTTTATTTCCCCGGATCAAAAGAAAAGGCAGCTTGGTACAGCGCTTCCATTATCAGTTCACTGATCACCAAGCTTTATTACGTCATGCATGCCTGCGCATCATGGCAGCGCATTCTTCATGCTCCTGGCATATTTCTCGAGCCTTTTCAGCCCTTCCTTGGGAGAAGCTGCTTCACCCAACTGCTTCACCATCGCACTGCCAATTATCACACCATCTGCTCCCCACTCTGCAATGTACAGTTGAAATGAGTCAAATTTTAGTTATGCGATAAAAAAAATGAGAATTTTGTCAGCCCTTAAGAAAGCGAGATCTCAGGCTGCAGTAAAGTTTTTTTTCATACCTGCTTTACATGCTCAGGTTTCGATATGCCAAAGCCAACAGCCACAGGTTTGTCGGTGACCTGTGAACAGGCAAACAGGTTCGGTGAGTGAGACAGCTGATGGAGCAGCACTTTTGACAATTCTTCCCTCCTTCAGCGAACAAAGACACTCCACTTGTAATCTATTACAACCAGCCTGTTCGGTTGGAGGCTGCTGCTGCTGTTTACTGTAGCTACTGTTGGAGAAATAACTGCGAACACTGTAGCTGCTGGAAGCAGCACTGTAGCCATCTGAGGGGGGAGAAGCAGCAGCAGCAGCAAGCCGAACACGCCCAACATGTCTTATTGTTACAGGTATTAGGATCCTGGTCCTACCAGATTGACTATTTCTAGTGTAGTAGTAGTACATGCTAGTAAACACGCATCAAGTGATGATCTAATTGCAGACCACGATAATTCTGGGTGCAAGTAGTATCTTCTTTTTTTCCGGGTCAAAAGAAAAGGCAGCTTGGTACAGTGCTTCCATTCTCAGTTCACTGATCACCGAGCTTTATTACGTCATGCATGTATACGCATCATGGCAGAGCATTCTTCATGCTTCTGGCATATTTCTCGAGCCTTTTCAACCCTTCCTCAGGAGAAGCTGCCTCACCCAATTGCTTCACCATCGCACTGCCAATGATCACACCATCTGCTCCCCACTCTGCAATCTGTGTACATGTACAGTTCATGAACGGGAAATGGGTCAAAATTTTGTTATGCTGTTAAAAAAAAAAGGATGAGAATCCTGTCGGCCCTTAACAAAGGGATTTCAGGTTGCAGAAACGTTTTTTTACCTGCTTTACATGCTCAGGTTTCGATATGCCAAAGCCAACAGCCACAGATTTGTCGGTTACCTGTGAACAGGCAAACAGGTTCGGTGAGTGAGACAGCTGATGGAGCAGCACTTTTGACAATTCTTCGCTCCTTCAGAGATCAAAGACACTCCACTTGTAATCTATTAAAACATATGTTTCTTATGCTAACTATGTGTACCTGTTTAACCTCCTGAATAAGGGACTGAACACGAGAGTCCACGTTTGCGCGGGGACCTGTAACTCCATTGACGCTCACCTGCGTTGTACGATTAACCAGTAGAAGGAAATGTTATCAACAGGTTCGGGCGAATGCCAAAATTTCATCAACACACAATTTAGGAGTTCTGTATAATGGCACTTACCAAATAAATGAAACCTTCTGAAGCTTTGGTGATCTCCTTCATCCTCTCTTCTGGTGTAGTTGGTGTTGTGAGCAGAACCTGCATGATTGTTCATGTTAGACGGAGTTTTTCTTGATACTCGATGAGGTACAAATATGATGGATTGTCAATGAATGGACCTACCAGCTCGAGGTTGTTCTTCATGGCTTCACTTCTGAGAGTACACGCGGCGACGTAAGGGAGGTCAGGCACTATAAGACCTGGTGAGCAAGAAGTTAGCACCGAATCAGCAACTCCATATGTTATTATGCATCCATGCACCGTGTTATTATTAGTTCAGGTTCGTTAATTACCGTGTACGCCGGCTTCTTTAGCGGCGGCGGTGAAGTCTCCGATCCCTCGGCGCACGATGGGGTTGAAGTAGGAGAAGAGCACCACGGGGCAGGACAGCTTCGGCGTGACCTTCTTGAGCATCTCCAGCACGGCGTCCGGCGTGGTGCCGCTCGCCAGCGCCCGCGCCGACGACGCCTGGATGACCGGCCCGTCGGTGTAGGGGTCAGAGAAGGGCACGCCGAGCTCGATGACGTCAGCGCCGCACGCGTCCAGGAGACGCAGCGCCTCCGCCGTCGTCGCCAGGTCAGGGTCGCCGGCGGTGATGTACGGGATGAACGCCGTCTGATGAACACCAAAGTCCCGGCCAGTCAGAAACCATCACGACCGTACACACAGAGAATGTACGAATGTATCCGTACAACAACACACGCACGCACGCGCGATAGTATACCTTGCCCTTCGCCTTGAGCTTGCCCAAGGTCTGTGATACCGGCAGGCATCGCCCGCCGGCGGGCCTCGCCGGCGCCGGGGCGGCCGGAGGAGACGCCGCAACAGCCCTGACCCTGACGGCCGCCGCACGCCTCCGCGCCGGCATCGTCGCCACCGCCGCAGTCCGCCTCGAGATCTGGGACGACTGAACCGCTGGGGAAGACGACGACGTTGAGGGAGACGCCTTGAGCGCGAAAGCCATGTCCGAGGCTAGCCGAGCTGCCTGCGCTGACTGTACGAGCAACTGTGTGGCTTGATCGATCAATCAGTGAACGAAGCTTATCGCTCGTGATGAGATCGCTGTGCTCTGCTAGCGACCAGCGGATGTGCTGTGCTGTGACTGGGAGCTGCAAGCTTAGCTAGATTGCTGCTTTCTTGAATGCCTGGGTCTTTTTGGTTGAAGGATGAGTTGCTTAATTATTCTGCCCCGCCCTGTTTATACAGCATCGGAGGACTGAGGGAGGCGACAGCGGCGGTGGCGACGCGGCAAGGATTCGCCGGCGTGGAAGTAATGGTGCGCGCGTCGATGCAGACACATGCGTGTGGCATCTCGCGTTAAAAAACGTGTGTGCCTACTGGTCGCACGTTTATTATTGGGTTTCATCATTCTATTTTTTACTATTTGCTTTCATGGGCCCGTGGCACGTCAGACTTGCTCGATTGGTGCTGAAGCTGTTGCTGTATTGACTCGAATTGTTGACTGAAGGTAACACGTGTAGTAAAGCTTTTGTGTGTTTTCGAATTAAGGTAGTAACATACACATGCAACCAGGGCTAACATACCATGAATAGCAACACTGCCGCGGTTTCGTGATCAAATTCTCCGAGCATATACAGCAGTGAGCCGATGATCCATCACCCGAATGATTGTGCTTTGTGCACAAATGCTCTGAATTTTGTGAAACCGTGATAAGCGAAATATTCACATTAATTACACAACGAGACGATGAAGAACCAAGGTTCAAGATATCCCTAGCTAGCTAGGAAGCTGTAGCATCAGCATCAAGCACACGCTAATTATTAGCTTATTCTGAAATGAAAATGTTCCTTAGCAAAGGAATCCGGCGGCATAGTGACGCATGCATCTATACGACTATACCTCAATCGCTGAACAACGTGCGTTAGCTTCAAGTAGATCGGGAGCTCCATGTGATCATTATGTACGGGCATTCCGTCGGACTGGTGACGCTCTGCTATTGATGTACTTACTCCCTCCGAACTTTGTTTATAGACGTTCACACAAATTATTTCTTGTCTGAATGTCGATAAAAAAAATTCAGATGGAGTACTCATACGGTCATACATTCATACGTACTATTTTCCTTATGATATAGAGTATATATATATATATAATATTATATGCATGTTCTTAAGTAAGTTCGTGTCATCGTCTCAAAAAAAAAAGTAAGTTCGTGTCCCTGGTATAGCTTGAATGCTAAAGAAGATTTGGATATTAGAAGTAATCACGTATCCTCCTAACATTTCCTTAAAGTAACTAAACTATGTGTTATCTCTACAGTCACCGCAGCTACAGTCAGCTCAAAAGCATGTCCCTCGAGGCAGAAACATGAATTTTTCCAGTAAATGTTTAAAAACTGACTCTTAGCCAGGTAAAAGGTGGAATTCTAGCTGACTGGCCCCGTTCACGTTTCCGAATTGAACGACAAAATTTAGGTTGTTGGCTGCAAAGTTTAAAACCTTAATCCAGCTGTCATGTGTTTGGTGGAAAACATATAATGAGGTCAAAGTCAACCAAAATATACTTTGATTTCTTTGTGACAACATGTATCTATCCCATTTGATATTCAGTGACATGATGCACAATGTACACGTACTCCATTTGAGGTTTCTTCAGTTTGAATTCGTATATTTACGCGTGCGCGCTTATTTGGTCGCACAAATTTCCTAAAAAAACAGGCTTAACCTTGTGACAAAGGGCGCGTTCTATACGTACTCATACGCTTCCTGATCATATTACCCATCGGTTCAAATCCCTCAATTTCACATTATTTCCACTCTTTTGCCTTTGAGAAACACATTGCAAACACCAACACCTGCACACCACCACACCGTTCACACCTATACATAGCCACCACACTATATATATTGAGAATGGTTGTCATATTGTTCGAAAAAAAAAATAATGGTTGTCATAACTGATGTCTCTCCATGTCGATCGTCATGTAATTTATCACTAAATAATAGTCGCATTGATGGGACAGAAAATAGGGGCGCAACCACCTCTACTAAGCACCCACAATTGCTTGTTTTCATCTCAGACTCTTTATGATAAAAAGAAAACTCACATTGCTATTTGCATGAGGCTGTCGGTGTCAGCTGACATGGATTTTTTTTTTTTTTTTGAACTGAGGCAAGAGCACCGCCTTTTCATTAAGTAGAAAGAGAAATAACATCAGATGACATGGATGACTTTTAGTAAAATCAATAGAAACCACTATTCATCACTGTCTCAAGATTGCTTACGCCATATAGAAAGCAATCTCGACGGCTGTAGCAACCAGTTCACATATAAGCTTCCCGACTAAGAAAATTAACATGTTTTCTAACTTTGGTCACGCATGTTAATGCTTATATATGGTATGGTTACAAGAGTTCATTACCTTTAGCTGATAGCTCAATCACGAGAAGCACGAGAAATATGATAATTGGAATGGTTGTATACACGGTTTCACGGAGGATCCCGGGATGACGTAGAAAGGATCCCATTTTCCGGTACGGATAGTAATGTTTGAAGATACGTGGAGTTGAAACACGTGCATCTTACCTGTAATCCGTTTTACTTTTTCATGGCTTCGGATCATTCGCAGCTTTGCGTGTTTCCTAGTGCAATGCCGACCTATTTTTTTTTTTTTTTTTTTTTTTTTTTTGAAAACGGGCAGGAGCACTGCCTTTTCATTAAGGTAGAAAAGAGTTTTATGTATAGAGTTACGGAAAAGAAAACTTAAGATTTATTACACGAATGCCTGCTCCTCCTCTGTATTTGGCAGAGTGCTGCTTGCGCCTAAGGCCATGCTTCTCAGGCTGATATCTTCTTTGATCATCTGCACCACCTGTGCTGGCTGCTTTGCCATCTGCGTGAAGACGCGCCTGTTTCTTTCATTCCAGATATGCCATGCTGTATAGATTAGCAGTAGCATTTACCCGCTTCTGGTCTTTGCTAGTCCCCGACCGACATATGCTGATTACCAATCTTGAATGGACTATGTTTTGCATGTGGCGGAGTTGCATGTGCGGCAATTTCCTCCCACCATAGTGCTTACTCGCTCCCACACCTGCTTTGCATACAAACAGTTGATGCACAGATGACGTGCAGTCTCCTGTTCAATGTGACATAGAGGGCATATCGGGTTACACGGCCAATTCCTCTTAATTAGTTTGTCCACCGTAAGTATCTTCTCTTGCATCAGTAGCCATGCAAAGAACTTGTGCTTTCCTTCAGTATGAGCTCGCGAAATGGTGGCCGCATCAAAGGTGTTGTATGATCCTCGGAATTGTGCCATATATGCTGATCTTGCGGTGTATTGCCCGTTCGCAGTCCAATTCCATTTGATTTGGTCAGGTTGGTCACTGATGCAAATTGCCGACCTATTTTTGACTATATGAAAATTGTCGACGTCGAACGGATCGTTGCAAGAGCGGCGGGTCCAAGACACGACATTTTTTAGGGGAGCCAACGACACGACATGATCTTATGAAGTCACAGATGTCTGGGCCTTGGGCTCCCTACAGGCTACAGACAACCCATTTTGGACGTCCACTTTCGGTTCCGCCGAGTAAGACTATCTCCAACGGAAGGAGGTACCCAAACCATAAATGGGTACCCAAAACACTGAAATCTCTACACCAAAAGACTCAATCTCTAACGGCAAGACTCAAAACACCGATACCTTTCTTCCTCCTCGTCGATGGAGCGCCGCGCCGCGCCCCCGCGTCGATGCAGCGCCGCCACCGTCCCCGCACCCGCGCCTCGTTTCGCCCCTCCTACTCAGATCTCGATGCGGCGCAAGCTCCCCGGTGACGCACCGCAGTCGCGTCGGGCGCCGATCCCGCGTCGTCCGCCTCCGCGGCGTCCGAGGCCGACCTCGCTCAGCTGTCCAACGCCATCGCGGCGGGCGAGGACCTAGGCCCGTTCGTGCGGCCGACCCGAGCCGCTGCTCGCCGCGCTCCGCGGCGCCGCGCGGGACCGGAGGCCGAAATCGAGGAGCTTTGCCGCGCCCACTTCCACGACTTCATCCGCGCCGTGGACGACCTCCGCTCCCTCCTCGCCGACGCCGACACGCTCAAGGGCTCCCTCCGCCTCCCACTCCGCGCGCACCTCAGCCGATCTCGCCGCGAGGGGGAGGGGTGGGGGGCTCGGCAGCGCGCGGCGGCTTGAGCTCACCGCGAGGGGAGGCACTGAGGGAAGGGGTGGGGGGCTCGGCGCTGAGGTCGTCGCTGCTGCTGCTGCTGGAGCAGAGGAGGGGTGGGAACGCGTCGGGAAAAAGAAGAAAAGAACGATTCGATGGATGGGTCGCGCGCTGAGGTAACGTATTTGTGGGTATCGGGGCTGCCGGCTCCAATATGAGTCTCCTATTTGGGTCGTCTGTTGGAGAGGAGTTTTTGAGTTTTGATACCTAGATTCACTGTAAGTCCCGTTTTGGGTTACGGTTGGAGATAGCCTAATCCATTCTTCTTGAGGCAGCCTGGCAGCCCATAACGATTAATACTTTGTAAGTCCAGCCCATGTGTTTTTTTTGCGAGGAGTCCAGCCCATGTGTTAACGATTTAGCCCATACGAGGCCTAGGCCCACTACGCGTTGATACGACTGCGTGGGAGTGGTGGGTGAATAAAAACGCGAGCGAGCGATCCACCCACCCTACTCGAATCACCACCACTCCACTCTCGGGAAGAGTAGAACGGCTTCCGTTACGCGCTGCCAGCAAGCAGAGGGAGAGCGCGCGAGCAGGCCGTGGCCGTCGCCGGCGGCCGGCGGGGTGACCGGTACCCCACGTAGCGGGGCATGGCCGGGCAGCCGCCGCCGCCGCAGGGCTCGGAGGACGATTTCCTCGACCAATTCTTCTCCATGGCCGGCGGCTCCTACTCCGCCGCCGCGCCGCGGGGGCGGCCGCACGGCGGGGGACCATCCCTTCTCCCTCGCGCTCAGCCTTGACGCAGCAGCCGAAGCTTCAGGGAGCGGGAAGCGCCTTGGCGGCGACGCCGAAGGCGGCAAGGCGGTGAGCGTCCCCTCAGGCCCTCACACCCACTCGTGTCTTCGCTTTCCCCTTCTCGCTTCTCGCTTTCGCCTTTGCACCAAACGAACTTGTGCGCGTGCTACGTGTTAATAAGCTTGTCGCTCTTCTCTGCAGGACCGGGACGCTGTGCAGCTGCCAGGGCTCTTCCGCCGGTGTTTGGCGGTGGTGTGCAGCCGCCACACACCTCCGCCCGAACCCGCCTCCCCAGGTACGTACTCTGCACGCTGCAACAGAGGTGTAGAATTATGCGTGTTTTAATGATGATGATTTGCAGGGTTGTTGCTAATTGTGCCATTTTCTGGTTGGTTTTAGGTTGTTCCACGCGCAGCAGCCGAAGCAGGGTGGGGCGGGGATGGGGCCACAGCCGCCTGCGCCGAGGCCTAAGGTGCGGGCTCGACGAGGGCAGGCGACTGATCCCCACAGCATCGCAGAGAGGGTAACAAAACGATCTCTGCAGTTCAATCGTATGGCACAGGCGTTTGATCCTAGGCAGTGATTGTCCGAGATACTCAGGCACTCATTGTTCTATGTCCTGCTTTCCACTTTGTGGTTTAGCAAACAGCTTTGTATTGACGCTGAAGCGATGTTGTTGTCAGCCAGTCATATTAAATTCGCTGCATTCTTTTCGGTGCAATCAGTCAGTAATCACAGGTTTTAAAAGGGGCTGTTGTGTTAGCTAGATGATGGGCGGCCGTTTGGAGTGCATATATGTTGTTTTTTTTCCTCCTAAGTTTCACAACCATGTCATTACATTAACTAGAAGGTTGACAGTCCATCTGCCGTGTTGCAATTTTGTTGCGTCATTTTTTGACTGCCGACCTTCAGTAGGACACTTCTAGTCGCTACATAATTATGTATGCTTTGTTCTGATGATTATTGTTGTGAATGAGTTGTGTTTCTCATGTTTCACTTCTCGGTACAATAATCTAGCTGCTTATTCAGCAATATTTGAACCATATTTGTTCTGTTGCAGCAGAAGAGAGAGAATAGCAGAAAGGATGAGAGCCCTGCAGGAATTGGTCCCCAATACAAACAAGGTAATAATGTTATTATACTAGTATAGGTGTTGTATAAGTATATTGACTTCTATGGTTCACATGCCTGCCATTGACGGAATGTTAGCAAGTGGTCTGGGGTCATGATGTGCTGACAATAGTATATTGTTGTCTTGCTTATCATTTCACAAATACCTCTCACTGAGAATCATGCAACATGAGCACAATATGCCTTTGCATTTGAGATAAGCAGCATATGTCCTTAGATGTTGTGTAAATATTTGGGACAGTACATGATTATTATTTTTAAATTCCTAGAGACCCAGTTTTAGTCACCTTGTAACATAAAATGACAGCAAGAAGTTCTGATGTTTTGTTTCCTTTAAAAACGCAGACAGATAGGGCTGCTATGCTAGATGAGATCCTCGATTATGTGAAATTTCTGAGGCTTCAAGTTAGGTTCAGCTCATTATGCTATATTTCTATAAAGTTCAAACCACTAGTTGTCTTCACTTGTTTAATGGGGTCTTGATTCTGTAATACTAGGTTCTAAGCATGAGCAGGCTGGGTGGTGCTGGTGCTGTCGCGCAGCTGGTTTCTGATATTCCACTTTCAGTTAAGGTAAGGCCCGTGACTAATGTACAATTACTGATATTACCTTCTTGATAAATTCACTTTTAGTGGCATGTTATTTCTTTCTGTTATGTCAAACTTAAGGAATCATGTTATTACCGCAATTACTGTTAGTACAATAAACAAAGCACCATGTGATTGTGTAATAACCCTACTTTATTGGTATAAAAGTTTTTTATTGCTGTTGTAAAACTATTACCATGCAAATCCTTAATTATAATTCCTGGATTTTTTGCCTCTTAATTATTGTCACTCTTGTCTTTTTATTCATTTTGCGGAAGTTGCTTACTAATCAATTGTTAGGAATCCCTTGTACTTCAATCAGATGTTCAAACCCAAACATTTCTGGTCCTATTTTTCATACTGACACTTGATAGCTACTAAGGTTGCAACTAATAACAGTTTTGGTTCAAAAATATCTTATGTATCTTCTTACCAGGATAGGTGATACATTTCAGGTTCATTGTCATTGAAGTATATATTTTCCTGTTGAAATTTCTCACTTCCTCTCTTTTCGAGGCACTAGTATTGAAAGGCAGAGTCCATTCATCATCATGTTTCCATTTTGACTTTTGATGTTTTTTTTTTTTGCGTCACTGCAAACTATTTGCGCTTCTTGCTTTCGGTGACAACCACCATAGCTGTACAGTTCAAATCAATGAATACCTTTACTATTGTGGCAGAAAGATGAATTATCTTTGCCATACTTTAGAGATTTTCCATCACGATCTCTCAGTCATCTTGTTTTTATCTGTATCTTTCACGGAAGCATATAATTTGCTTCAAACTCACATTTTTGAAGCCTTGCATAGCCAGGCCTTAGCTACATGACAGCAGATAGCTAGTATAACGAGCTTTATTTCTTTCTGGAATGATCTTGCCTTGACTTGAAAAAAATCAATTTAAATGTCTTTTTCCATCTCTATAATTGTCGTATCTCCTGGTTGTTGAATTGGATCTTGCTTTAATTTCGTTAGGGGGAAGCAAGTGATAGTGGGAGCAAACAACAGATTTGGGAAAAGTGGTCAACGGATGGCACAGAAAAACAGGTTGCAAAGCTTATGGAAGAAGACATTGGGGCAGCGATGCAATTTCTGCAATCCAAAGCACTCTGCATGATGCCAATATCGCTTGCCATGGCAATCTATGACACACAACAATCACAGGATGGCCAACCAGTGAAACCAGAACCCAACACTCCTTCCTAGTATAGCAACAGCAACTGTAACATGAATCCTTACAACTACTAGCGGCATCAACCTATCAGGGTGTTAGATAAAATGCTGGTTTTGATTCACTAACAAGGAGGCAGGAAAGACCTAAAAGATCCTCTCCACTTGAAGTTGTACCAATGGTATATGATGTCACCATCACCTTTCATCTTTGTTCAAAGGCGCTTTGATTGCAAGGATATGGTAAGCAATAACCTGCTCATACTCGTTCATCTTTCAATGTCTCTATGAGTGTGAGTGATGGAGAGAGCTACTAAAGAGTCTGGCACGCTCTCATAATGTTTCTTTCGGGGTCTGTAGTGCACTAGCCATACGCTTTGTGGTGGGGACTACTTTTTCGGTAGTGGGTGTATGGACTAATCAAAAGGGATTGATGTATGCTTGCGTCTGCGGCCTGCACAAATGGTTGACAAATTTTGAATATAAGATGAAATGGAAGATGATGGTGATGGTGATGTTCGCTCTTCTCCATTTTTCCAAGTGGAGGGCGGAGGCTGTGGTCAATGGAGGCTGAGCATGCGTTAATCAGCTTACTAGTGGGTCTGCTATCTACATGTGTTACTTTATTTCTATTGAGCCACACTCTTGATAAGAACTTCCATATAAAGTCGGGATCTGATTAATCCTCAAACGTACGATGTTCTCTGTGATGAGTTATCATCTAAGTCGGGCAACAGCTATTCTTGCGCTGTTCGCTGCCGAATGGCATGCTTAGTGGCTTACTGAGTTTTGTACTCCTTATGAGAATCTAAAACCTGTGCATATGAGTGATCGCATTACATGATGGTTTGTACCTGTTTTTATGAGACTATAAAAGTTCATTGACTTATGTGCTTGTTTATTGTCAATCGTTCATGGCTTATTAATGCCTACATGCACCTCAATAGCTGGTAAAATTTCCACAAAGCACTTTATCGTTAGCTTGATTTTGAAAAGGTCGAGTTGTCTGGTGGTATTGCCTATGCTATCTATCTGGGAACCTTTTGCTAAAGAAAAGGGCTGCCCACCTTTTATTTTGTACCGCTTTGAAGTGTTGATCTTCAAGGAAGAGTGTGCCTCTTATGCCTACCTGGGGTCTGTATATTTCCAGCCATCTGTTTGCAGCTACTTACTGATTGATTTGTATTGTCCAAAACTATTTCTAGTATAGTGCTTTTGTCGGTTCAAACAGATTCGTTGTTATCTGTTCTAGGAAAAAAAAGGTTGGGTTCATTGTTATTTCTGTGATGCTACCTCCAACTCTTCGCGCAACTTAATTTTTTTTTTATGTCATAGTCAGCACATATCAATGTACATAGTTTGTCTGGCTAAAATAGTGTAGATAGCAGCATATTCAGACTTGCAGGAAAATGCATGTTATGCTGATCACTTAGCTGTCTGATCATGATATTACGTCAATTTGGAACACCTAGTGCTGCTCCATGGCTAAGACAAATTATGATGCACCTGGAGTTGATTTTGTTTAACATCATGTTCTTTTAGTGGCCGCGTTGGGACTGTTTCATAACATTTCTTGATCTGAATGTGTCATTAATTTTCGTTCTCACTTCATTCTGAATGTTTTCATGCTGGGCTCTGAAACTGCTGATAAAGCCATGCCCGACAGTGATAGAGAACAAAGATAACAGCAAGAAACTGAAAACTGCTCATGAAAATGTTTTACTTGTTTCTTTGTTGCATACCTTGCGACAAACGGCTGAGCTGCAATGTTCCATAATGAGTTATCTTCAGTGCAAAGTATGATTTATGAGGTGTTTGTGCTTCAGATGTGCGTGCCTAACAATTCTTTTTTTTTTTTTGAAAGATCGTGTCATAACGAATTCTTGAAATAATGTTACATGTGGATTGAGCAAAAAGACAGAAACCAATATTGTAAAACCCGCAATATTCACAATTTACAGAGTCGCTGCTCTTATCCGGCACATAGCATTTGCCGCTAATTTAAGCTTGTCAGGTGAACTGATGGAGTAGAGTAGAGCCGCTGTCGCTAACGATAACAATAGGTGTCATGACAAACCAGTGAACCACGAGTCCACGACCACTTATATGACAAAGTTGATACTAGAACAGCTATACGAGGAAGTTCAAACTTCCAAGTGACTTCCAAATTGTTAGCAAAATTTCCTCCTTGACCATACAACAAGTCAACAAGCTACACTGACATATTCGAAATACAACAAGCTATCCTGGCATTTTTTAACAACAACATAGCTTTTTTTGTGAAAAAATAACATAGCATTTTATCTCAAGCAAATTGAGGTAAGCTAAAGACGAAACCCATAAAAATAAAAGACAAGAGAAACACAAAAAGACACAGAGCATAAGGTAGATTTAGAGGTAGACAGAAAAAGAAAAAAAATCATGGTTCAACCACGTTGATGACGTTTTCGCAATACATAAAAATCAATGGCCATTCGCTTCAGTAGCAAACTTAGTTCCAGTAAATATTTGCGATCGATCATTCGGGTTTATTTGGATATAAGACTTCATCTTTTCTTTTTTCTTTTTCTCTTTTTAGGGAAGTTCCGTATACTCAACTCCGTCTCCCTTCCAGTGGAGACAAAAACGCGCAAAGGCACGGCCCGCCCGGCCCAACCCAAAACCCCCACCTCAAACGCGCAAGGCAACCCACCTCCGCCTAGGGTTCCGGCGATGGCGCACGGCGGCGGCAACCCCCGCCGCGGCGCCGCAGTCCGCCGCCCCAAGTCCTCGTCATCCGCTACCGCCGCCGACCGCAAGCGGAAGAAAGCCGCTGCGGTCAAGACCGTCACCCTGAAGAACCTCATCCGCTCCACCGAGCGCTTCCTCCGCAAGGTACTTGCTGCCACAAGAAGTTTCCTCGGATGAGCTCGGGACCCTCTCGATGCTGCTAGTTGTTTCTTTCCGATGGTTAGGGTTCAGTCGTGGCGTGTTGGCTTGATTGTCTAGCTAACTGGGCCATTTCGGCCGTCGGGGTTGGAATTTAGTTAGGCTGCGATGATCAATGCTCAATCATCAGTACCAGTTACCAGGATAGGCCATTGATGGTTCAGCTTAAGCCTCCTTTTTTTGCATTCGGCTCAGTAGTGGTTCATGGTTCAGCCCAATGCCAGATTACCTTTCAATTATTGCTTAAAAATCTAACAAATGTCATGTTAATTTTTCAGCCTGAACTACGTTAATCAGAAAATATTTGTGCATTTGATGTAGAAGTGGCAAGTGGGACTTGTTTGATGATACTTCTTGTATCCTAGCATTGAGCCATCAACACCATACACACTTACTTTAAGGAGCATGACAACCATTTTATACGTCCAACTCTCCAAGTAGGCATGTGTTTATTCGTGTCTCTACTTTGTTGTAACAAAGTTATTAGGATTTCTGTGAGGCCATATTTAGAGCGTCCCCAAAAGCTAGAGCCAATTGCTAGCTCTTGCAGCGATTTTCTATGTGTGAGTGTGAGGACTATGGGCAGTGTCTCATTTATGCTAAAGGCTAGCTCTTGAACAAGAGCTAGCAACACCCTCTCTCCTCCTTTTTCCCTATATAATACTATGTTTGTTGGCTCTTAGCTCCCCCTTTGGGGACGCTCGTAAGGAGTCGGCCAGGTACAGTTTTCCCTGGAAATGGGTGGGTCTGTGCTCTGCTGAAATCTGTACTAATGAAATCAAAGAAAAAAATTGAGTCTCTCCCATCAGATGTTCTATCAACTGTCTTACGTCTTCACCTCCTACAGCTAATGTCCTTCAAGCCATGTTGCTTCTTCTTTTTACAGCTATTGTCAAACTAACCAATTTAACTCCGCATCCCAAAATTTGTTGGAGTGTTTTTCCATTTAAAATTTGGGTGTGCTGTGTTTGTAATTGTTGCTATTCTGCATAACAGATATTCCTACTATATTCATGAACTTGACCCCCATTTCATTCACCTGTGTTGTTGAAATCAATGCTGTATATTTAATTTTCAGGACCTTCCTGATGACATTAGGGTTGCTCAAGAGAAAAAATTGGAAGAACTAAAGAGGCAACAAGCTTCAGAATCAATTGCTGTTCAACGAACAGTACAGTTGAGAGATAGAAAGATAAAATTCTTTGGTCCGTGTCGCTTTATTCCTATTCATCTCTATGCGCTATCTCAACCTGTCTGGACTTACATTTTTTTTTGTTGGTGTTGAATCTACATAGAGAGGCGAAAGATTGAGAGGATGATAAGGCGCCTTGAGAAGCAGCAACGTGCAAGTGCTGATGATGTCAGCAATAAGCTGTCAAAGTTAAGGGAAGATCTTGAATATGTTAGAGTAAGTTCACTCCAGTACTCTCCGGACCGTATAAGAATTGTTACACTTACGTTTGCTTGTCAATCACTGTCTTGGCATTAGATCGGAGGATCTGACTCCAACCTACCTTCTTTATCTGAACCTCTAGAATTTTCAGCCAAAACTTATTATCTTTATTCGTGTGTAGTTCTTTCCAAAGAATGAGAAATTGGTCTCATTGTTTGCTGGAGGGAATAACCCAGATATTGTTGAGAAGAGGAACAAGTGGCGTAAACAGATCAAAGAGAACCTCATGGCTGCTGCAGAGAACGGAAAAGAATTGGAAGGTGTGTATTTGTGTTAATGGACCTCTTGATGGCCTTTGAAGTTTTTGTCATCTTTTTGACAAGTACTAAACTTTATTTCTTGATCATCCGACAGAGACAGCGAGCGATGATGATATGATGGATGTCAGTGATGATGACTTCTTTATGTCTGGGAGTTCAAGTGATGAAGAGGCTGATGATGAGTGGACTGACAAAAGTGCTAAGTATGATCCACAAATTACAGCTCTTGGACATTGTACATTGTAACATTTTTATTGTTCACTCTGCTATATCATGCACATGCTAGACTGCTATTACTTTTTGTAATATATCTTATAACTTCTATGTTTTGGTTCCCCGTGAGCATTACTAATGACTACAATTGTGCTATTTTCCTTTTCGTTTTTTGTGCCTGGCGTGTTACTGAACCGGTGCTAATTTCTGCAGAGAACCAGCTTCCAGTGCTTCAGGTAGGGCAGCATCTGGGGCAGTCAAGTGATGAAAAGAATCAGGTACTATATAAGGGGTGTTTCAAGCTTCTTCTGAGCTCTGGCAAGCTGTTACGTATTTTTTTCTTTCTTTCTTTGTATGTAATACCACCTATAATTTTGTCGCAGCGTCAGAAAGCTGATCGAGTTTCTTATGCCACCACCCTCGCTCATTAGCACCAAATAGAGCTAGGCCTATGGATAAACATGTGATAATCCAGCTCAAGCAATACTTCAAACAGCCGAGTGGCGACTCATTCAGAATAGAAGAGTACCAAATCATCCTGAGAT